>JAQGCC010006625.1:0-10039 GCA_034698905.1 Xestoiulus laeticollis
ACTAATATTCGTTTCTAAATTCAACAGGAGCATATAATACCTCTGTTTACCCCACTCCCCCACATTGTTCTGTATAGGTAGCTGAAAGAGATTTTTTGAACACACCATTTTTGCAAATGAACAAAATACCATTAATCTAGCTGGTTCACCAATTGTTAATTTTTGGGTATTTTGTTTGATAAAATGCGTCCTCGCAACTTGATCTAAAATCATTAGTTCATGATCTTAAATAGGCCTTATTGCATAGCCCCGAGGGGAATCTATTAATTAAATTATAATAAGTAATCTCCATTACGATAATCGATCTTTAATTCGACTATAGTCACTATACCATAAATTGTGCACTTTTTCCCCCATAACTAATTTTTTTAAAGATGTTTCATTCGTTTAAACTCGCTGTATTTTACTCCATTAAAAATGAGATTCTGTATAGTGAAATAGTACTACATCAAAGGTATAGGAGTCTATATCAATATAGATGTGGCTATTATTGTGAGCTATTTATTGCGATAACCGCTTTCTGATTGATGAATATCGTTCACCAATCTTTAGTGAACATTTTTTTTTACTTCAGTCATAAAGAAACGATACATAGCGTATAAACTCGGTGGTTTATCATCAATTTGGAAGCGAGAAGAAGATGTTTGTTTATGGACATGTAGCTGTGGTTAATTCAATTTAGAAATAATTTAATAAAATTGCCAAACTGCCGTAAGCCAAATTCGCTTCATGACTTCGAACATTTTATTACAAATAAATTTGAGGTTGAAACTAGCGCACTTATTTTTACGAGAGCATTTACGTGTCATTTTTGATAAACGTGATGAACATTTGTGATGTATTTTCTAGTGACCCTTAATTATTGTATATACACTAAATAATTTGGCGATATCAAGCCAATTTGAGTTAGAACAGGTTAAAGTTAGGCAGGCCCTATTGGCAATCCCTGATGAGGGGCAAACAATGCTAGCTCATCTGCTCTCCAAAATGCCATCTTACAAATTATTCCTAATTATTTGACTTTATTAAACCAAATTGATTAGTTTAAACTAGGATTTGATAGGTTAGGTTAAGTTTTTTTCTATTGTACATATTGGAACCCCTGATAAAGGGCAAACAACGTTAACTATGACCTGTCCTATTTTAGAAATCAATTGGTCGTGAATAATCATTAACAAAATAGCGTCCCAATTAACACAGCAGGCAGCAATGGACCTATAAGGTCTTCTTCTAATATAAATTCTGATTCAAATAAGGTCTTATTTGTGCTATGGGTTAAAACCGTCAATATAACACACAGCATCTCCGTTGTAACCATGGCAACAGCAGGATGCCATATGGACGACATATCGCATCCATACATCGTTTCAAGCCTCGCCCTCTCATCCACATTTCCGATTTTGTGATTGGTAAACAATTGTCCACGCCCCTTACTGCGATTGGTCAGAATGGACAAGAGCCCCGCCCTCTTTCACATCTCGTCGTTCCACTTTGTAGGTGGTCGCCACATAAATCACACGTCTATCGTGTGCATGGGAAGAGCGAGTCAAAATGGCTGAAAAACGAGACCTTCTTTCGACCTTTTGGGACCGGACAAATGGATTCAAGGATTTAGATTTATTACCTGCGTATTAATATTGCATTCTCGAAATTGCCAGTAAATCAAAGTCCATCGATTCGACGTCAAGCTGAGGATGAAACGAAATTGGTTTCGATAACTTACGGGGTTTAAGTTTGGAAGAATGCCTAGGCATGAATTATTTTGTAATGTTATTTCTATGGTCCTTAAGCCCTATACTTCCAATGTTAAAATTGTCATAGTTTACCAATTGGTGATTTGATTGATTTTTGAAAATGTGTAGATTAATTACTTCGTGGGAAATTCATTTTTTTAATATATTTGAATGCAACTGCAAAACTTGACATTTTACATAATAGGGGTACTCAAACTGATCGCAATTATTTCATACTTGTGCACAGATAGCCTCTCTGCAATGTCCTTAAAAAATGAATTCAAATTCTGTCGTCATTATGTCAAAATTCTAATTAATAATAATATCATCATAATGTAAAAATTCCAATTAATCAGATTGTCGTCATTATGTCAAAATTCCAATTAATCAGATTGTCGTCAATATATGTCAAAATTCCAATTAATCAGATTGTCGTCAATATATGTCAGATTTCCAATTCTACATTTTTGAGGACATTCCAGAGAGGCTATCTGTGTACAAGTACGAAATTTTTACGATCAATTTAAGTACCCCTAATGTATTTACATGTATAAGTTGGAATTTTCAGATTTAAATGCAACTGAAAATGCTAGGAATTTTAAAGAATTGATTTTGTTGAAATTTTTATAAAGCTATGTTTTATTGTCCTTGCTGTTATTATGAATAAAAACTTTTTAAAAAAAAGTCCCATTTTTTCACTCAAAGATGCATGCAACTTCATTAAAAAATCCAGGTTTAATAGATGACTTATTTCTTATAGAATTACATGTATAGTTCTTATATCAATTCATAGTTCTATATGAATTTTCCAAATAGCCCTTTTAGTAATTCATTAAGCTAGTAATACTAATTGAAAATTGGTGTTGTCAAAAAAAATCCATAAAATGAAACTCGAATGATAACAATGCATATTCTCAAAAGATTAAGATTTCATCATTTATTCATAATTTTCGGTGAAGTGACCTCTACAGGAGACCAAGCAATAATTTTAAGCAACGACGAAAAACTGAAAATGTTATGTCCATGAAATATCTAAAATATCAAATACCTACATGTACCTGAGGACAAACCAAGATGGGCAATTTTGGTACAAATTAAACTTGTCTAAAATTTAGGTTATTAATACGATTTGCAACCATTCTCAAATTACCTTTGGTTTAAACAAGTGATCTGAGAATATTGCAAAATACCTTAGCTATACAACCACGCAATTTCAAAACTTCTTTGGCATCAGCAACTGTAGTTTTTAGCACAACATAGTTAGTTCCTCCGAGGTCAAAGGTTATTACGGGACCGGCCGCCATCTTTAAAGTCCTAGTGCAGCGGCGTGTTTTTTCGCCTTCAGTCTCAAGTCAGCGATGCTAGAGTTTTTAGACGAGATCCTGTCCAAAGTGGTGAAGGTGGTCAAGCCAAAGGGGTAGTGAGGGGAGGGGTAAAACAACATGGCCGCTGGATGGGGTGGTGGAGGGTGGGGAGGAACGGCGTGGTGGTGGCCGGCGTGGACAGCGGCGGCCAGCGACGTGAATGCCGCGTGGTGAGGGTGATGGGGGTGATGATGGTGATGGTGGTGGTGGTGTGGGTGAGGTGGCGAAGATGAGTGCCTAGGTAGACCGGAAGCGAGTGAAGTGGCGGCGCTGCCGGCGGAGGAAGTCGAAGAAACGGAAGAGGAGGACGATGGCGCAGCCACGCTGGCTGCAGCGGCAGCGGCGGTCAGCACGGCAGCCGAGAGCAGGGCAGGGTCAAAGGCCCCGAAAGGAGGCGCCAGCTGCAGGCGCTCGTACCCGGGGGGCAGGCGAACAGGACTCACCCCCACGAAGGGGGAAACGCGGCACGTGTCCAAAGGATTGGAAGAGATGGTGCAGGGTGCAGGACTCAGCATGATGCCAGCTATAGGCAGGGATTAGTAGGAAAAAGATACATTCACGAATATTAGTAAGAGTTAATTAAGAAACAAGATAGTGAAATCAAAAGTCACTTTGACAAGCCCTAATCAACGTTTTAGTACAGTGAAATACTGTGAAACCTGCTAAAGGTGACCATCCAAAAAATGACCAAATTCTGTCAATGTATACAGGGGGTCACTATACAGCGACATTTTATCAAGGAAAACATGCGCGGAGGCATTAGAACCAATTTATGAAAATTGGTCTTAGGTACTTTACCAAGTTTTGGTGTGCATTCAAATGTTCAAAAACTTAGGTAGCTTCATGCATGTAAAACTTGAATTTTAGAAAAAATTTACAAATTGAGATACGATGTCTGTTTCTGTATCGGTCACATATAGGCTACATTGTATACATGTAGTTGGGCATTTATGACATGACCTACCCTGATCAAGCCTATAATCTACCTTTCTAGTCACCAATCTGTAGCCCACATTTGTAAGTAAATGTTTTTGGTTAGGGAACCCATTGGTCCCCAAAACCAAGATCCTCTTATAAAAACTTTTCAGTGAATTAATGCCCATTTTACAAGTTTTCCCATTTCAAATTTTCAATATGGTAGATATAATTCGACATTACCCTGAAAGACAAAATCCCTTGGGTCCTATAGTACGATTGAATTGCTAACAATTTGGTCCCAATTGAGACAAAAATATATTCAAACGGGGTATTGTAATACGAAAATTGAATGAAAGTGTCCCAATTTCTCAACAAGTTTAATTCGATCGTGATCATCTATAGTTTCCGAGCGCGTTCTTCTCATCATCAACTAATCCGATTATCATCGAAAGCCATTTCTAAGCGACAAGCTAAATTGATCGAGGGGAGACACGATCTGTATATAAAAAGAGCATATAGGGGGGCTCTTTTGTTAGCGTTAACCTCCTCAATAGACCTCAGCCCACCACTTACTCGTCATCAGCATAATAATAAGAATAATAATATTCACGGTGTCAAAAGGGTACCCGTGGACATGTATACCTAAGGGGGAGATAAACAGGGAAAGGAGGGGACCATTCATCACGGGATCAGGGGACCCCCATTTACTTAAGCAATTGGATTGCGTTCAATTAGCCATATGCAAACAAAGGGCTTTATAGGACCTTCAATTAATGATTGGAAAAGAACTTACCTTTCTGCATCTGGCTTTCGTGTTTCCGGCATTTTGCACGACGATTTTGAAACCAAACCTATATGGAAGAAAAAAATGTTGTAGATAAGATATTCAGCAGGCTCTCGGTATAACGAACAGAGTGGCTGGTCCTGACCAAAACATCCTGTTGTGTCATAAGATTCCTATATTTTCATTGATTTTAAGGATTGGTTTTAAAAATTAATGCATGTGTGTATCTTAAAACATTCTATAACGCTTATTTAGGGGTACTCAAAATACTGCAAAAAAATTAGTGTGCATAGAATATCCAGAATTTGGCAAAAATTGTATTCCTGGTTTTCATTAGAGGACAGAAGTTCTGTTGGGACAGAAAACTGGCGTTTTAGTCGGTAAAAACTGTATATATATATAGGTGTCATGAAAAGCCATGAAAGACGCCTGTAGGGAAAAAAGTATAAAAACAGATCGCTCGATATAACGAACGACCCATCCCTCGGAGTTCATTACATCGAGCTGCAACTGTATGTAGTGGAATAATTTTAACGAATGACCAATATAATCTAACTCCACTGTGTTTTTGTCAGCTGATTGAAGGCCTCTGAAATATCCAATTTGATCCGCTTCGCCCTTTAAATTCGCCCTGAAATCTTTCTCTTCGTATATTATCATACATGCCCATAGATGGCTCACAGCAATAAAGGCCTCGAATTTTTCATTGATATAAATGGATTTAGCGGTTGAAATACGATGAACCAAATTAAGTTATTCGCTCGGGGGGTTTATTACCGATGCCAAAGTGTCTCGAAAACCATTCGGCTTTATTAATAATTAATGCGTGAAATATGGAGGAACTCGGCAGCGAATAGCTCGTTCTCTTTTCTATATATAAGCGAAAAATCGCCGTACAAAATGCTATACACTGAATATATCCCTAAGCATCGATGGTCCCAGTAAATAAAGCGGGAGTGATTCACCGTTTCAATCCTATTAAAAAGCGCATAAATACGAGGGTTATTAAGGGGCCCATATTTATTCATTAGGATATGGCTTCATATACTTTTATAGGGGAATAGGCTTAGACTATAAGCGTAATACTTATGGAAGCTCGTATTATGGGATGGTAATTTAATTAGATAGTCGTGCAATTTGTAAGACTCGTCAGGGTCAATAAATGAACTAAATACCTGCATGGTTTCGAAAAATAATTAACTTATAGTTACGATATTTTAGTGTGTATACGACATTAGAAAATCGGTATACATGTAGAATGCCCTTCGATGAAGGCAAACACAATGCAAAATACATTAAATTAAATAAATAAAAGCACGTTTCTATTTTGTCCTCTATCTTATCTTAAAATAAATTGCATTTTTGAATAAGATATTGTTTTTAATAATGTTAATAATGCATCTTGATTTCAATTAGATTTTTGAGGATGCATCATTTTGTCTTATTTCTTGAACAGTTTTTTAAGATCTTTTCATTTGCAGTTTTTCATGGCAGTTAACTTCCTTTTCAAAATTTTTCAAACTTTTCAAAATTGCAATATGAACAATGTAAAAAATTTCAAAGGTACAGTCACGGCATTTATCTTGTTTCCAATTTATCTTCATTCTGTTAAATTCTTACAATGCAAATTAAAACATAAAAACTGTCCACGAAATGATATTGATGCATCTTCGCAAAATTTAACTTAAATTAAGATCTTAATTTAAGTTATTTTTATTTCCAGTATATTTGAAGGAGGCGCTGAGCAAGCAATTTGGTTTATAAAAATCCCTAATCGGTGAAAGTCAACTCTTTGAGATTCCGTAAATTTATCCAAATTATTTCGAATGTATTTTTACGTTTAATAAACATTTCTTAAAGTTAGGCGTGACACTTTATTAGAATTCATCCTCCCATTTCATGAGGCGGTGAAGGAGGGGGTGGGGATGAGCATTTATGGGGGGCCCTCAAAAGCTTAAATTCATTCGCTTGATCAGCTAACGAATGAACTGGCAACATAGCCATCACCGAATTAGTTAAGGTAACTGAAACGCCGGCTGCAAATTAAATTGCGAGGGGCTAATTGAATGATTGGAATTAATTGGAGAGAGAGGCGAAAGAAGATTCTCCGAAATCAAAAGGAAAAGTCTGCAGTGAGACGCAATTAAGACTCCACTCTTGTATTAAACATGATTCATCCCCCGATGTATCGTTTAAAAAGAAAACGAATGGTCAGTCTGCCCGTCTGGCGACCACTTCGTTAGACCAAAACTCCCTTAAACCAATTATCGTTCGCGACACAAATCGGACGGAGCCAGTTTACCGCAGATTGACTCGCACCAAATTCAATTTGGACAAAGTGCTTGCCGAAGATTTCCCATATCGTCGCCATCTTGGGAAGTCCCATCGCGCGGCTCTAAATGACCACTTGCGAGGGTCCGAAGTGGCCGAAGATGGACAGCCCACTCGACAACCCCCTCGCTATACTTCATTTCTTGCGTAGAGATATTTTGCAGTAACCTAATTTGACACGAGTACCCTCTTGGCTTTGTAAATAGACCCACTTGAAAATTTAAATCGGACAACAGGGTACGATTCTGATCGAATTCGTCGATCTTCGTTTCCCACCAAACTAAGTTAAGATCGGGGTAAACGATAGATCACTAGCTCTCTTACAGTTTGAAAAATTCCCTAGATGGCGCCACGAGTGAGTGTGACCCTATTCTACTACTCCTGATGCACATCACTCAATATACATTCAGTTCTGGGGTATGAATCTATTCTGTGTTTTGAAACATAAGTTAAATTAATTTTTTGATATTTTTACCATGTTAATAGATTCTTAATCTACGAGCGTATCTTATTCGTAAAATGAATTGTATACATGCATGTAAGTTTTTAACAAAACTTTGAATTTACCTGCACCCTGGCCTCCGAAAGTCCTAGCCTCTGACTAAGTTCCTCCCTCATAAATGCGTCAGGGTAATGGGTTTCGTCGAAAAGCCTTTCTAGTTCGTTCAGTTGTTCCAACGTGAAATTGGTCCTACTTCGACGTTGTTTCAGCTTGGTATGGGCCGGTTCGTCCTCCTCGGTTAGGACCTGGTTCTTAGACGATTTTGCGCATAGTTCATCAGGAGAGTCATCTTTGTTTTCTAATAATAAAGAACAAAAACTTATTTTTAATTTATAACTTTGTACACCAATATCCCTTGCCATAGGGCCATTCTACAGTGTAGAAAATTAATTGTGCCCTTATTATAATGTTCCCATTTAATTACCAATCGGCCCCTGAAAAACTGTTTCCCTGCATTGCTTTGAAGCTAGCAGTGATTGCCTATCAACAGGGGCCCTTTTAAGTTATTTAATTAAAATACTAATTGGGAAAACGGCACCACTAATTAAAACTTGTCCCTTGAAAATTCTGAGCTTGTTACTCTGAAGCTTGACGGTTCGACAAAGTGTTGCCGGTGGCCACGTTGTCTTTCAATTAACCGATAATTAAAAGCAATTAATTAATCGCTGAACACCCTCAAAACAATGGTTTAATAATAAACACCAAATCCGTCCCCAAAGAGTCGAGCTTTCGTCGCCTGAAACTCAATACGTGCCAATATTAAACTGAGGGCTAATCGAATTCGAGATGTCTAGACAAACCAACAAACAAATGGGGATGGATTTTCAAAGACTTTCAAGACTGATTTTATTAACTCCTCTCGTAGTTCTCGCAATTTTATCACTCGCAAAACCTTAACGACCTTTTATTTTAACACGTCATTTTGGTTTAGATTCAAACATCATGCTTTCTTTTGAGAACTTTCTGAAGCTTTACTTTCACAGGTCTGCGTCATAAAATCCAGCAAACACAACATGTGACTTAATTACGAATACATAAAAACAAATTTTTAAAAATCTGTTAAAGTGAATTCAGTCCAGTACGCTGCATGTACTATAATACATATACATAGTATATTGACGTCATGGGGCATCTTTGGTCATAAGGAACTGGAATGTAATTTCAATTCTATTTAATAAACATGCACATGTATAATACATGTATTAATATTTTTAGACTAATTTTAAATAAATCGTGACTAAGTGAGATATGAGGGACAAATGTATCTAAAGTGCTAAACTGAATTAACTTTAGATTTGAATATCCACACCAACAAACTAAATCGAGTTTTTTATGTACAGCAATGCAAACAAAATATCACAGAATAAAACTTTTTTATAACTAGTAGATGAAACTTTTAAAATAAAAACATTGGATAATAAGACTTTAAAAAAATATCCCTCTGATGATAGGCAATCACTGCTAGCTTCCGAGCAATACAGGGATCCCAGACGAGTTTTTTAACTGAATTCTGTCTACCAAAACACGTTCTAGAGCAATATTTCAGCATTAAATAGTAAGATATCTCAACGAACCCGATTTGCGATCACATTTTGCGCTTTCGGAAGCTTGGATTTGCTCCATTTTCACACTAGCAGATCCCCTCGGATCGGACAGGGGTGACGAAGAAGTCGATCTCGTTGGCGAGGTTCGAGGTGACGATCCCGATCTCGAATCCGAAATGTTCTTAACAGAAACGATCACGTTGTTATTGTTGTTGGTCTCCCTTTTGTCGCTATCCAGTTGTCCGAGTGCCTCGCTCGGACCACCGGTCAGCACGGACGGAGCTCCTGTCGGAGTGACCAACGTGGCCAAACTCAGATTGAGCAGCAATTGACCCTTCTCTCCAGATTTCATCAGGGCGTCCTTGTCGAATGATTTGGACACAAATTCGGTTAACTTTTCCATAGTCGAATCCTCTTGGATTTGGATTCGGGGAAACAACTGCCACATGGACCCTATCCAGTTAGCCTTTGCTATCGGAGGATGATTTAGAACCTGGGTTTCTTCACTCACACTAACTGCAAGTTTTATTAACTCCAAGACGATGTCCTGGCAAGTTCATTTTGAGTGACCCCAAGACTGGTAATTCGGGGTGAGCAGACTAGTTGAAAAGTGGTTGAAATGTTTACAAACTTTTAGAACGTTGGAAGGCTGTTAAGGTCCATTTCTGCCCCAGGCGTTTCAGCAACTAATATCCGGTCCTTCTTCACCGTCCACAAACGTCAAACCCAGGGTCATTCGCGTAAGATCCGTCATGCCGTTTGCTAAACACATTGGTCACCTCTGACCCCCCAATGGGTACCTCGCGGGCTCCGTAACGCGAGTACTCCGCGTGCAGCGTGCGATGCCAGCAGCAAAGCGTGCA
>JAQGCC010006626.1:0-10036 GCA_034698905.1 Xestoiulus laeticollis
CATTGGCAAACATGACGTAATATATCATAAAAAGAACGACATTTTACCGCATCGTGTGAACAGGTAAAGCCGTGACGCCAGAAATCATGACTTTTTTGGGCATCAATGTCGCGGCTTTATTGGCTCCGTGATAACGGGGCTTAAGTGAATAAAAATGCGTGCATAGAATAATGACAGAAAAAGTCTGTATCGAAATTTTCTGTTCTGACAGTTTTTAACTATGAATCTAAACGATATCCCCTTATACATGTACTCAGAATATAGTATGTACGTCCGAAATCCAAAAAAAGCCTTTGAACAACTAACAAAAAATGTCTTGCAATTGAATTTGGCGCCACACATCACGTGCTCGTAAACAGGCCGAGAACGCACTCTAGCGTTGTGAAACGCTGGTAAATAGGCTTCGTGTACAAGAAATATGGCGTCCGTGTTGTGTTGTGTGTGTTTCGTCAACACTTTATCAACGTATTTACAATTATTGTGTACGGACTGGAGAAAAATGGCATGATTAAAACTAAGCAATGGTAACTTGTATAAAGACAGAGTGGGTCTTACTTTCAATTTCTATGGACTGTTTGTAGAAATTCACGTGCGAGTGCGTGTGCATACGATACGGTGCACCAAAATCCTCTTGCTGATACCGTAAGGACAATACCTCTTTGGCTACATATGTTTTAGTGCGATGTTATAAATGCATTGGAAAAAAATGAACATGGCCCAGAACAGATTGAGTGTTCAAGATCGGAAAGATTTGGACAAGTACACAAAGTATTTGGCCTTTAAGGTTGTGCAAGTAATAGTGCAGTCGCGACTTGGAGAGAAAATAAAAACAAAATCGAAACCACACTCGTCAGGTTCAGACTGGGTAAGGATATTATATGACATGTACATCGAGGAATTTACATATTTTAACCTCCTGCTTTCTTGGAATGCCGGTTTGGAAATATGACCTTATAAAACGCGAGAAATGCATTGGGAGTTCCTAGTTTTTCTCATATAGTTATTGTTGTAGGCTGCGCTTAATTGTGTGCATCCCACTGTAATTTTCCACAGTCATATATAGAACCAGGACTGACTTTGGGACTAGGCCCTATTGATATACATGTAGCTACTACAAAATCCCAACATTTCCAAGCAATTAAATGCCAGGCTTACATATAGGATTGGGACCTCGCGGTTTGATCAAAATTGCTGATATGACAAATATGACAGTGGAATTGGCCCTTGAGGTTAATTAGGTCGTAACATTTACCTGGTAACTGTGAAAGGACAATGGCGCGCACACACACGTTTCCCTTCATAATTTTTTGTATCCAATTTAGGGCCATTCATGGTTAGTATGTGGAGAATACGTGTCCATTCAGCAACTATCCAAGATAACCTGAAAAAAATCGGACAAACTTGATCAGTTACAAAAATCAGCTTTACATGTATAGTGCATTGCGTTTAGCATATCCAAAGGTTAGGGCACCAATCTCCCTTTGAATTAAAAATGCCGAGGAATGCACACATCAGCAATCTTTCAACTGCTAGATAACACTTGAATAAAGTTGTCCTTTCAGTGTCATTGCGAGAGTGCAATAGACGATAATATAATGCAGATTGCACTTACAGAAAGATTAGCAGTTGTTGATGTGCCCTTCAAGCAATACTGTACAGTGAATGTGGGCCATCCAAGATTTTTACAACATGAGACTTCATGCAGTAGGGGAGCCCTCAACAGAAGCCCAATGTCATTGTTTTAACCAAAATACAATGCAGACTACAGCACGGAAACTTTTTGTTTGTCGTTTTCCTGGTTGTTACCATTAATTGTCAGCGCTGAAATATTGTGACGGAAGGAAAATGAACCCAGAAGTGCACTACATGTACATTACATGTATATGTTTGCACGCAAGATTAGCAATAGGCTATACTACATTGTATATACTCACACATGATCATGTTACTAGCTCTTCCCAATTAAAACGCGTTTTTTAATTATATAAATGAACTAAAACATAACCGAATTCCCAGATAGTATTACGCAAAAATGAAAACCAAATTCAAACCGCTTTGCATAATTTTAGATTTGGGAATGTTGTTATGACCCTTGTTCCCAAGACTGCATTCTTTTGAGCGCATGGAATCCCAGCTGATGCATTAAAAGGTTGAAAACATAGAGCACGTTTTGCAATTTGGGCTTTTTAAATATCCAACTTTTGGGTCGACCTGTAGATCCTCCAGTTTCTTAACTTGCTTTGGCAAAATTATATTTTACCCGGCAAGATTGCTGCACTTGCATTTTGATTACTATTCACCTAAAACATGGACGAGTTAGATGTACAAGTACAACATGAAGAAGATTATAAGCATGCTTGGGGAGTTGTAGATGGTGACATAAACGGCATAATCGAGCATTTGGCTTTGAGCATGGCAATGGCCATAGTGGCGGATCGAATGCCAGAACAAAAAACAGAAGAATCAAAAGAGGGTGCTCTCACTTTGGTAAAGTTTTTAAAAAAAATTGTGAGAGTATAGTGATAGTGCAATTGATAGTAAGGGCCACTTGTTGCTTGGAAGGGTTTTTATGAAAGGAGGCCATTGTCGTATAGTGGGAATATGTTGAGATATGGCATCTTTGCAGCATATGGCATGTGCACGAGGCGAGTACATGCAAATTAATATGACCGTCTCGTGTAACGTGCCATAGGCCTATGCCATAATGTCGCCATAACACCACATGCTGACCATCTTGGCGGGCACCTAACGTGAAATAATCTAACTTGACCTGACATAACCCAAATTATGAAATAGCCTACAGTACATGTATTGGGTATCTGGGTATACATGCGAAAATGTCAGTTTGCCCATTGTCCAATATTTTGGTGTGCGGAGTCTTCCATGTGCGGAATATTGAGGTCGCCTTTGAAGGAAGAATTCGATTTAGTGCTATTTCAAGGCTGTTCCATAGTTCTTTCCATGACCTTTTGATTGAACTAATAAGCAGGATATTATTGTAATGTGAAACCCTACATTAACATTATAGAAAAATTTTATTTCCTTACATGTTCAAACATTGGTAAAAATCCATATCAGATTTTCTACAAGAAACAATGAATATGCTGATCGATCATTTTTTAAAAAAAAGTTGTCATAGTTCTCAAGAAATACTGCATCAAAATCATAATATTTTATAATCACAAAAATCTCTTGCATTGCTAATTAAAGAAAAATATTCAAAGGTAATACTTTTTATCAAAGTTGGGCTCTATATAAAAAGTATTACCTTTGAATATTTTCTCTAGTTATTTAATCTTTAGTTTTAAAATAACTGGCAAATTTATCAAACTCGTATGTCAACTTTATGACATCGCTTGGAAAAAATTCTATGGAGAACTCTGATGTGGGGAAAACCTGCCAGACTGACAGTGACAGTTGTATGCATTTTAAGCACAAAATTTACTGCAAATGCATGTACATTTGCACATGTCCATTATTTTGCAATGTGCATCTAGAAATTGCATAAATACAGAAACTTAACAAAACTGTATTCCAAAGTTTGAATATTGGTACAACTTTTAAGGAGGTTTAAAAAGTAAAATGTGCCACGTCTTTAAAATTCAAACAAGGCACATTTAAGTAGGTCTTGTTGTTTTGTAAAAAATACATTCAGGGTCATAGTTGGGGAATTGCCAAACTGGGATAACTTATTAAAACGTCTTGATCTTTATAGAGCACCAGATAATGGTATTAGGCTACTGCCATAGTAGTATGCTTGTTTGTGCAAAAGTAACAACCGAGGGGTAGTTACCAAATTTTGACATGGCAGATGTACTTGATAATGAAGATTTGTACTTGGCGCTTGTAACCTTATTATCAATGCAACTTTTACAATTCCAGTTCAACCTATCCATAAGGGACATCCCAGAAGTCCTTACAGAAGCTAAAAAGTCGATGTCTGGACAAATCCCCATGGTGGGGCTCGGAATGTGTGTGGAGATATCGTTAAAGACTGTCGATGGCGATACAATGGTGTTGGAAACGTGGTATCTGGAAATGGCAGAGCAGTGCGACTCGTCTGCCCGGGTGACCTACACTGTGTACAGCCGGATGAGCATTCTGCTCAAATCCCTGATTGCTGTCACGAGGGTTACTCCGGCGTACAAAGTGGCGTCTCTGCAGGGGCCGACCACTTTCGTCATTTGCTACCGCATCTACATGGGCGAGCCTCAGGAACACTGTTTAGGAGACGACTCTAAGAATATCAAAGTGGGCCAGGTTGGCACTCCCATAGGCACGCTCATCTTATCTGTGGCATATCGGACTCAGCTCACAATTACACCGCAAAAGGGCCCCTGCAAAGACACTACGTTTATGGTGAAAAGTGACCACTTCAAGCCAGACCTGAGTCCGAAGCATGCGCAGCGTCCTAGTCATATTGCCCTCCAACCAGATAATGGGTAAGTACAGACCAACTCCGTTTCGATGGCATTTGTTCTTTTTAGAGGATAAAATAAAATATGACAACGAGATGATTTTGCCCTACAATCCGTAACCGATAACTAAAACGTGGGGAATTTGCTACACCTTCGGCAGGGGTTCCGAAAAACTGGATCTCCTATGCTAACGTTTGACATAAATCATCATTTCTAAAGCTCACAGAGCATGCAAAAATGTCCCTGATGCAACACTTCTAACGCAGCTCTGGTGTTAAATTGCCGATCAATGCATCTATACAAAACACATTCACCTTAAAATATTGCACAACATACAAAAGGCATGCAAACTTTGCAACTTCTAACGGCTTACGCTTAAACTAGTGCCGTACTAATACCAGCGCACATACTGATCTGTTAAAGAGTTTACCATGTCAATTGAAAGTTCTAGCACTGCTCATTCGCTTCCCTTTTTCCTGTTGCACAGACGTGTTGTGGATGAGCTCGCTGCAGCATGCCAAGACATCAATCCTGCCACCAATCCGCTGCAAAATCCTGGTCACGTTTTCACGAAAGGGGATAAGAAGCCTTTAAGCAAACATGTAAAAGATAACGATAATTCCCCAACATGGTCAGCAGATTAAATCGGCCTATATGATTTCTGAATTTGGATGCACGGGAGCTCACCTTTTACCTTTTTCTCCTTTCACCAGTGCCTGGAGCCCACACGATAGCTTTAGCGAACGCAGAAAAGTGGGTGCCTTTGTAATGGATTCTAAGAGGACGGATGAAAACTTGGAATACCTGTTCCCAGAAGCCCCGTTTGGCGTTCTTCTCGAAATGGCGAACAGCTCGTATATGAATCGGAACGAAAACAGTTCCAACAACAACGTGATCGGTAGCAACAATAATCATAATGCCCCTGTTCCTAACGCCAGTGCAGACGATGCGATATCTCGAAGCGGGCCAAGCGATCCAGAGTCCCAGCAATCTAGTTCATCGGCTTCCGGCAACGACGATTTCGTGCTGGTCGATTTGGTGAGCATTTTTTGTTCTAAACGCGGGATGCAAAATCTAGTGTTTACTTTGCTTTTTTCATCTTTTTCAGAAAGCGCCATTTGGAATGTCCCAAGGAAGTGAGCTCGGAGCCTTTTTTCGTGAATGTCAGAGTGCACCCACGTTAGTTTCCTTCAGCGAACAACCTGGTTTTGCCGACCAGGTTGCCGAACTCACAGCCCAGCTAGCCAAGTTTGAAAGTTCAATGCCAGATTTCGATGACTTCGTGAAATCGCTACATCAAGATGACACGAATAAATGAACGTCGAACAATTTCCATACAACACATTGAAATTAATTTTTCTGCAGATTTATTTTCACTTCATGCCAATGTGTCGACTTATGGAATACAATTGAAATGTCATTTAGCAATGTGTTTGTCTTTTTTTTCGACTTTTCATAAATAATTATTGGTGTTCAAGTGAAAGGAGACTACGCAGTCTATGAACTGCTCCACCTATAAAGGTTATTTCAAGAAGACCTGAATTTCAAGCAAGGAAATTGGAATGGTGAAATGCCACCTGCACCAGTGCTGTGGTATTCAGAGGTACTACTTTCAGGATGTCCAGTAATTTCCCTTGACAAAACTCGAAGATTTTAAGTGTTTCCTTAAAGTTCCACTTTTCCCATTCCACGACTATCACTATTTTCTAAAATGCCTCATTTTTGATTAGACATAATTTTAAGTACTTATTTGCCTAACACGATAGGACTAATCAAGTCCTTACGGAGTCCAAACACGGCACATCAAAGGTGACGCCCATGGATTGTACATGGAAGTGATTGAGTACAATGCAGAAAACTCATTTCAGCAGTAGAGTAATATAACATGTTAACAAACAGTAACTTTAACGCACCATATATATTACACCATGAATCGGTGGATATGAATATTATCGGTGGGGCAGTGTTAACATGATGCTTCGAAGGATACAAATTTGTAAAAAAAAAGGAGGCCCTTAACGAGTAAATTCAGTAACAAGTACTGGACACCAAGACAACATGCGAGCTAATATTGAATTTGACTAAAGTGGAAGAGCTAAGAAGAATGGAGATTCTTAAAACTATTATTATATATACATATATCATTTATGAAATGCATTTTTTACAACTTTGATCGAAACATATGTACAATGTATTTAAATGCCCACACGGGTGACAATACATACATTCAAAACCAGGCAGAAAGAACATCGAGAAAAGGACATATCAAACACGATAAGCGATTAAACATGATTGTGAGTAGGCTGTTTCGTTAATTTTAAAATCAAGCGATATTATAGCTGGAGGGCTTCAGATTGAATTATTGGCAGCAATATTTTGAAGACTAGAAATAATCTTAGGTTCTTGGAAGAAAAATACCAAGTTTGAATGCATCATGATCGTCATTAAAGATTTGATTAAGAAAAACTGTTATCTGGGACTCTTTTTAAGAGTTCTACCTAAACGATTTTAAAGTCTTAAGTGCAAGAAGATAGATCCTCTTGTCCAATATAATGTTGGAAAAAGATGCATTATCCTACATATACAATTGCAGAGTAAAATAAATAATAAAAATACAAGGAAATGGTGTATATGGAATGTCAAATCTGTATACAAAAAAATTAATCACAACAGCCTACTCTGTTCGTTAATTCGATTGCTTTTCTGCAAAAAATTGAAAAAAATTCGTTAGAAACAACTTATTTCAATAGCAAAATCCCATTTCATGTTGGATGCAATACACATCATATAATTAGAGCTGTAAGTGGAATTATTAAGATACAAGTAGCAAAGAAATTATTGCATGTGTAATATCTCCTCATCGTAGTTGTACATAAAATACCCAAGTTCCAAATACGAGCAAAGCAAAATGTTATGACTGTCTACAACAGTAATCGCTTAACACGGTTCAACCGGAGAATTTCCTGAATAAGTGTTTATCATTAATTTTATGGAAATAATTCAATAGAATACGTATTCCGAAACAAAACGTGAATTGTGTAGAAATACCATTAGCTCAACTCCTATTTGGAACTGCTTAAATATCACCGTCTGGCAAGCATCGTATTCTGTGACCAGTTTGCTAAATTGGAGGAATCGTCAGTGGACGTACCATCCTGTGGAAGAATTAAGTTTGGGGGCTACGGATAGTGTAGCAAAATATGAGTGGTTCGACACGACCAAAATGCATATTTCCAATGGTCAGCTTGCTGTTGTACATAATACTGTTAAAATATCTCGAGGAATGATTGGCCACTTTGACACGCTTTGTGCAAAAAAAAAAAAAAATACACTTAAGCCGAGTGAAATCACTCAAAACATACAACCGAATGAAGGTAAGACAAGACTGGCATTACAATTAAGAGACACTGAAACCCAAAAAACAATGAACATTTGTTTCTCGCTTCAAAGGAAGCGTAGAAGAATCGTGCAAACCTCACTAAGCGAGTGATCAAATGAAGTGGAAAGAGCAATGAAAACACCAATCGTCGATAACGAAGGTCATGATTATTTTTTTGGGAGTGGCGCATTTTACTCCGGATGACAACGGCCATATAACCTACGAGGTGCCAATGTTGAGATATGAGAATGTACAGAAATGATGCACATAGTTATAGAAAATAGAAATCTCAGTCAAGCTAATTACAGTTTTAGAACAAGCGGACAGATATAGGTATCTATTTGGAAAGTGAATTAATGATTGCTACGTACAAATGTGCAGTTTTATGTTTTCCCAATCAGTAACACTTCTAATTTCTAAATTTCAAAAAAATATGTTGGCATTACCTCAAATCTTGAAACCTTTTCTGAAAAAAACCCCGATAACGGTAATGTGTTGAAAAAGAATAATATATTCTAAAGTTTTCCATTAAAACAATATAAAATTCCAAGGAAGCAATTTCAAACTGTAAACATTGAAGAGTTTTGTTTCATTGATTAAAAAAAATTCATGTCGAGAATATAAGCTTTTTGCAAAAGGTGTTTGAAGTACTGCACATTGACTCTTATCCACTGCCAAACAGAAAAAGTACCTTTTAAGTGCATAAAAATACTGAATGAAATTGATGGCCACATAAAAAAGATAATTAATTAAAATATTTCGTCACACCACACCAAAACACGTGCTTGTAACATGGCTGGACCATCTCATAATCCCTCTCGCCCATCTTTCATTTCCGCGGAAGCCTTGCGGCAGTGTTTATAAGTTACATATGCATTTCAACCGATTTCCCTAAATATGCAGCCCGCCTTTCGGAAATCCCAGTGATAAGCATCCCTTGTACTAATGCAAGAGTTGCACCATCCCCTGTTTACAAAAAAATAAACCAACATTTGTGTGCATAATTGGAATGGTGCGATTCACCGATCTATCCTATTACGTGGACTGCAAACTAATCAATTTAAGAATAGAATTCTAAGATGGTAGTTTCAACTAAACCCTTGAAGGATTACTATCACCTGTGTACACCTTATTCTAATCACTCTGTGAAGCTATTAGCATTGAGCTTAAATAAAAGAGGATGTTGACTACCTGATTGACTACAAGCTTCAACTAGCGAGCAAGAACAAAGCACTGGAAGAACGTCTGTACTACCACCTAGTATTCTAAATTGGCCAGCTCAAGCTGTTTTGCTAAAGTTTAGGCTGGTGATGTAATTTGCAATTGACAACATGTCCTAAACAACTAAAATAAGACGAAAAGGAATAAGATTATTAAATTTTAAGAATGTAGTTAAATAATCCAAATTAAAATATATTTTATATGATAAAGGAGGTAAGTTGATAAAGTTTGAAGTTTTTTATATCGGATTTTTCCAATGAACAGAAATTTCCAGACGCTAATTGGAAATTTCATTGCAATTTGGTGTTTAACACGATTTTCGAGCATATCCCGCCTTTTCCGAGGTGCTAAAATTTACGGTAAAATTCCCGATGACTGGACACCCCGACCATCTTTATCAAATCTTTGAATGTCAGTAAATCCCAATCGGTTTGAGGGATGGACTTCCCCAAACGTTTGGATTCTTTAACAGAACCCACATTTTTTAGCGACTATACCATCTCAGAATACTGGATTTTTTTTCTCGCACACCCATATGCAATTCCTACATACATAAGTCCGCTTTTAAAAGCAGTCTAATGATACTAAAGTAGGCTACACTTTGCTAGCAACAAACTGTTTCGTTAGATACAATATATGATCAAATTTGGTGACCAGGTAGTTGCTCAAACCTTCTTTGGTCAACGACGCTTTCCTCGCATCGTTTTGCTCGCATGTGCCGTTGGCTATACATGTATCTGAATTGAGCGTTAGCGACATTGGTAATGTGTCAAAATACTCCACTTCCGGATTGGAAATGGTTCGAAATACATGCACTCGATTTTGGATTCTGCTTCTGGCAATTACGTATTTGTTTAATTTTTTCCTCTTCAACAAACTCCAGCAATCGGCTTACAAGCGAGAGAGACCTACAATTAGTTAATTGTATCGATACGTTGGTGTAATTTAAGGGGGCGATCCCCACTATGATCCCCAATGGTTAAGATGGGGCCGAATTTCGAGCTGTTGTTTTTCCCTT
>JAQGCC010006627.1:0-10036 GCA_034698905.1 Xestoiulus laeticollis
TTATTTTTGTATTATAAGAAGTACTTTTTTTAAAAGTATGTATCAAAATTTCCCCATAGGAATGGGGGTGTGCAGTTTAGCCTTAACAGCGCTTGCGTGAAGGATACTAATATTCTATCAAATAGGTGGCTGGCAAGCAGCCTTAGCGCTGATGGAATGTCTTTAATATTGGATTTCAGCAAAGCTAAGGCTACCAGCCACTTATTTGAAGATAAGCAACTTCTCGTACAACAGTGATATTTTCATACTACTTACCATCCATGGCCATTTACCAAGGGATGCATCTTTACCTCCTACTACGAACGCCTCAACCGTTGATGCATTATCATCTTCCCCACCAAATGGAGTTTGCCTCTTTTTTCTCATGTCTGCAGGTCGTGATTGTGAAAGACCACATGCTAAAAAATTGTTACATAATGTTAGTTTTTGTGCAGATTTCATTTACATTTCCTTAAAATGTCTAAACTTATAAAACTCATGAAGTTATCGCTTATTGTGCACTTTTCAAGACATCATTAACAGCACCTTACATCATAAAATTTAATGCATTTTAGAATACTTTATTGTTGCTTAAGTTTCACAGTAGTAAGGGAATTTCCTAACTAAAATTGATGAGATTATAGGCGTTAATTATGGCGTTAGGTTGCCATACGCATTTTTTTGCAATCGTTCTATTATATATAATGATTAGCATCACTAAGACAATGGATAAAGTAGTAATAAATGCGGGAAAAGGGCCACATCTGGTGTAAAAATGTACGTAATTATTTGCTCAGGGGAGGCTGAACATGCATATGAACAAACACTGACAGTCATGGCAATGGTGCCATTTGTGCTTTTCAGAGAACCTTATGCTCAGATTGCCAGTTTTTCATCCGATTTATGCAGGAATTTCACCTCCTACGTAATTCATTCTGCATAGATCATGCAAACAACAGAACAATGAATAAATCACGATGTTTTCAAATTAAAATTTTAAATCTTGGGGTGTGTAATACATGTTTGTAAGAGCGGATATGGATTATAATCTGATTATATGAGTGCCAGATCGAGATAAAGGTGGAAACGCCTAATCGTTTTATTACTTCTGAAATTATGTCGAAACAGCGCCAAATTTAGCGTCGATTACTGTAATGGTTTACCAACATTGCAAAATAGGTTAACCACACAGAGGTTAAATTGCTCAAATATGTTCTGAACAACTGGAAACAAATCAAATTCTATATATGGCCAATGATAGGAAAAAAAAATACTAAAGTAGATCAGAATACAGATTGCCATTGCCTGTACTTTATACATGTATTGTATTTAGTTTCAGAATTATACCCTATAGTAAAAAAGTTTTCCTGCTGTAACGTTTCAAACACCTTGAAAAACGTACATGCTTATTTTATATACCAGCTACACACAAACATTCAAAATGGCCGTTGCCAGAGTTAAAATATCACAGAAATTTTGCAAATGAAATCTGAAATATGTCACCATGAGGGGTTGCTTAAATTGTAATAAAGCCTGATTCAGTTTTGTATTATCCAATTTTAGATATATCCTGATGCAAGTATACATGTACATCTTGATCTTGCAGGAATTAATTTAAAGTAAATGAGGTATTTATTATCCTTACTTAAAGCTTTAGTCTTATCCTTTGTTTGGGGATCTGTCACTGATATTGGACAGCAGATCACTGGACCGATAGTTTCCCATCGACAAACTGATGGCCGCCCTTGAAACCTTTTGCTTTGAATCAAACATTTCTGAAATGGCAGACATTCGCCACCAGTTCCGGTTGAGGTTATGCAATTCTCTCGAGCTGAAACAATAGATTATTTATTTTAAAATCAACAAGTTTTCATTTGTTCGATCGCTAATTGCAAACCTAAATGACTATACATTTTATGGCAGTGCAATTGCTTTCTATGTGAACACTCGTATGGGTATTACATTTTAACGAAGGTCAAATATTCATCAACAATAATATTTAGTCAATAACATACCAACAATAACAACAATATCATTTTTTGCCCAAAAAAATGTAATTTAGAAATGTACTTTAAAATTTGCTAAATGGCAGCTAATCTATTACATTATTAATAATAAATCTCTATTGGAAAAATATACTGGAATCAGTATTCCATGACACAGTATTATACTGGACAATATATTTTTTTCCATAGGGTCCAGTATGATACTAGGTTATGAAATACTGGTCCAGTATCTTTTTCAAATAGGGATAAAACTTAAAATTTAAAAGTTGATTTGCAAATTAAACTAAGAAACTCAGTAATTATAGTTATCGTGAAATTAAACAGTTCATCAACTCAGGTGGACAATTAGTAGCTTCTGAAAATTCTATTTGCCGATAAGAAAAGTCGGTTATTAAATTTTATGATCTTGTTCTTAATTATTTGGGAAACTTTATGATTGGTTTCGCGAAACATTAATAAATTTAGTTTGAAAATGTTATTAAGTTTTAACAAGAAATTATCATGGACTTCCTTACACTTTCAAAGAAGTTCCAAAGGCTGTTTTCATAAATTCCCAGTGAAATTACAATAGGTGAATTTGATTAAATTTCATTCGTAACTATTAAAAGAAAGAAGCAATACATATTCTTGAATTTTGATAACATATAATTATAATTAAGAGAACCTTATCAAAATTTAAAAACAAAGCACCAATTCTTACCATTTGCTTGTCTTTCTTGTCGAGCAATAACATTAGGGTATCCAAAAACAGTCGTAGAAACGCTTAAAGCCAGTAAAACGTGGATGGCATACATAATTGGCAAACGTTTGATGTGGTATTCTAAAAGAGGAAATTAACAAGGTAAATTTCACGATCTTGCCCTTTCTACAAACAGCGTTCAACTAAGTTGCAAACTGAAATGCTTCTTGCTTACATAGTTTAGTTTGTAATATATAGAACCTGAAAATGGTGAGGGAAATTTTCAGCTTAGGGCATTCCACAATCTTATGATTTCCCTAAACTTGCGTCATGTGGCAGGGAAAATCCTACCTCACGCAACGGTGGAAAGTTGGATGGTATAACGAGTGGCAATAACATAGAATATATAAACCTGAACATGTCAGACAGGTTAGGGGAAGCCGGATAGGGGTTAGGATACTCTTGTTTAGATAGTAGCAAGGTAACAACACCCCAGCAATGATTGCTAGGGGGGTTATTACTCTTCATGTTTAAACGTATATCTACCTGCAATGCCGATTTTGTTGAAAGGCTAGCTGTACAATTGGGTTTTCCCCAATTTCTATAACTTTTCAGTAGATTTTAGGGAAGCTTTATCGTGAAATGACCTCTGTAAAAGTGAGTCAGGGGAAAGTTTAAAAATAATTGGATTTTGTTATGCTCGAGCAGCATGCATACATTATTTTTAGAGACGTTCATTAAACTTTATTAATGGATAATGGAAATGCATAGTTGGGAATTTCCTTCAGTTCTTGTTTCAAAAAAGTTTTCTGCTAATATTCGTAACCTTTTCATTATAAAAATACCAATTAACCGAATTGATAACTATGATAACCTATATAGCTAGTTAGTTGTAATATTTTTTTCATTTTCACCATATTAAAGCAGATTTTTTCATGGTCGGTATCAGGTGCTAATTTAGTAGGGAAGTTGTTGGGAATATGTGTAGCCTGGACAAGAAATAGTTTGTAACACCTGATTCACACCAACGATGATGTAGATCAACTGATGTGGATCCACATCAGTTGATCCTAATTGAAGAATTAAAAAACACCTGATGCTGCACATGACATAATGTCCATTTCTCTTTATGAAGAAAACTAAAAATGATAGTTAAATAATATAGGCTACTGATAATATTATTTCTCATAATAAAACATGAGTTTAAAAAAGCCAACTAAACAAGCCAGTTGACTATAGTGTGTAGAACCCAGTCAAAAGTGTTTTCCAAACTTTTAATGTTTTTAAAACAAACATAAGTGCATCACAGGCTTTTGTTGTTAACGTATAAAATGCTGCAAGCATCCTTTAAAGTGAATTTAGATTTCCTTATCTTCAGCTATAATGAATGTAAAATTTCTCATAACTCACGAATGTTTAAAGTGTAGGATGAAATTGATGCACTGTCCTTTACTCTCAACTTTCTTGGAATTCGTGGGATCTTGCAATGAACTGTCCAAGAACTAGTTATCGACTACTAGGAAGTTTGAACTGATATATCACCAATACGTGAGCTTTACCGGATCTAGCTCAAAGAGGCCTGCAAAGGGGGTAACAAACCTTGACCTTGCCCGAGCTAAGGCATAAATATCAGAAATTTTCATTTAACAAATTAGCAGCTACACTAGACATTTCCATAGTTAAAGTTTGTTATATTAAGTACACTGCCAAAGTTGATTCTGATCTTGTTCTGTTTGTATTTTAATGCAATGAAAAACTGCCAGTTATGTTTAACAATCAAAATATACATGTAGTATTATTCGTTTGTATATTTCATTTTTTTTATTTTTATGTTCATCTCATTTTTGTGACTTAATGAGACATATCGCAGTAATGTTTCCTACCTCATTACATTAACTCGACAAGGTTATTTGTAGCTGTAGTGAAAGTCCTAGAACTTATGCATTGTTTTAACAAACAATTGCTTATTTTTAATAATTTCTGAAGCATTGAAATTGTACCCATTGTTATTTATACATGAATATATGCATGAACAATGGTTTTGAAAAATTGTTCGAAATGATTACTTTTTCAATGAATCATAGAATAACGAATTGCTTATAAGTACTTGTACATGTAATAATGTAGATATCTTAAAGTAGATGTTTAATAAAAAAGGAATGTAATTGTTATACTAACAAATTCCACCTACATGTACATGCAACTACTTGATGTTCGATTTAATACAGTTTATGAGGTACAGTTTGTTTTAAATGTACAAGTATCTTGAAATGCATGTAGGTGGGTGAATTATTTGCCTATGGCATTCCTATCACATTTTACCCAAGCTTACCAAAACATACTCCAGGCTGCAGATAATTTTAGCCTGAATATAGCTTGTTTTTTTAATTATCATTATTGAAAACCGGCTTAGGGTAAGGTTTATTTTGATGTGAAATATGCAATAAACAATCCATGTACATGTAATTGCTTTTAATATAATGTTATTAATTGCCTAATTTTTTCAATATGAAGTTTTGTTTATCAAAGCTGCATGTCGTCAGTTTTCTCTAATAGATATACTTTATAAAGTTTATTTCCAACCTTCCAAAGAATATAATTTTAAATGGAGATCTGTTCATTCGATTGTATTATTTACATTAGTTGCAAATTCTCATTTCCCAACGTTCCGAAACACATGTGCTATTACAAACACAAATGTGCTCGATAAAAATGGCGTTTAGAAATGATTTTCCAAAAGTTTACTTCATATAATTTGTTTTGATAGAAGATTACTTTAAACACAGAAATGCACGGTTTCACTCAATGCTGTAATTACATTGCACAGAATAATATTACTTTTATTTTAATTTTAACATAAAATGTATATTTATGAATTGGAAATCAGCTTACCTGAAGTTGAAAACACACAAATAAACCGTTTATGTTCAATTTCAGATTTCTTTCAAAACACTTCTTCACTGGCCTATGTCCAATGCACTTCTATTGTTTCTAAACCACTGACACACATTTTAATATAAGCTTTTACTCTCCAGTAACCTCATTGCTCAATACGTGACGTGTTTTCTTATTTAACGATGAGCACTTTCCTCGAAATCGATGCATTTAATATACATTATAATGTTTAGATTTTTTTAGACTTGCAACAGGTTTGTCTGTTTACGACATTGAAATAATTCCACAGAATATAAATTTCCAGTGAAAAAAACCTAAACCAATGTGATCAGTTTTGCACTTGCCCCATAATGCGATAAATTAAAGCATAGCCTCAGGTAAATACGTAGCTTAAACGTATTCGAGGTTCGAATGTAATGATTTAGTTTATGTATGACTAAGAATGTTGAAAATTATACAGAACTTGTATTATTTTTCAAAGTAATCGTTACTCCTGAGAATTACTTGTATGAATATCAGTAAGCTTTATTAAAGACATGTAATAGTTAAGGTTAAAACCTCGACCTCATTGTTCTAACGAACAAGTGTAATTTTTTGAGAATCTATGAGATGATTGCAACTTTACCTTATACACCTTATTAACATAAGTTGGTAAATCTAGCACAGCAGCGATTGGGTATTTCCTTATAGATTTACCTCAAAATCGTGTTGTCATTCTCACTTATTTGTAAAATATTTCGAAAAACAGATTTCGTTCATAAAATATTTGTAGAAGTTTAGAAAATATGGTGTAGGTACATGTATTGCATAGCGATCCTTTTTTTGATGAATTCACTTTCTGAGTTTTAATCAACACAATAAGCACCTAATTTTAAATTCTATTAAATTTTTTTTACATTATGCAAGTAAATTAACAATGAGAAATTGTCAACAAAAATATATGGGTATCCTGCACATGCACACACTATACATGTACAGGGAGCGTTTACACAATAATGGAAATACTTGTTACAGGAAGCATGGTGAGGAACAGATTCCCAACATCTCAATGTCCTTCACAAAGGCTGGTAAAGATGGCTATGTTTAAGGTAAAATGCTTAACACCATCATCATACAGATAAAAAAATTGTAGTCATTGCCTTAGGGGGAATCCCTTTGTAAGCAGGCTCACATCATTTTGGCGCATATTATTGCATAAAGAATTGACTTAAAAACTAAAGCACGTGTCATTCTTGTTGATGCATTTTGTTTTTGTAAACATCCATAGCATATATCATATAGGCATCAATTATCGTCAGTATATGCAACTAATTGAAGGTTGATACCAGGCATGGTTACTTTCAATTCCAAGAACATAGCTATGGTAATTAAGGTGAGGGAACACTTGTGTCAATTGCCATACGCTCGTTGTAACTCGTCAATATTGAGATGAAAACTATACGCCTATATTACCCCTACTCATCTGGAATAGCAGAACATACTTTTCTGAAACTGTTATGTCAGATTCTGTAATTGGTTTGCATATTTTGGTAAGGCACTATACTTTAAAATCTTTGACAAATGTCATCGTAAAATCTATTTATAAGTTTCACATTACTAGTTTTGCTTAGGCTAGAGTATCAGTCAAGTTTCAACATTTTCAGTCTCTCAAGACGTTTCTGAACATATCAGCAATGTGTATAAGTGAATTTCAACACTTATCTATCCTATTGTTGTCAGGTTTTTGTTAATAAAATTAAATGGTTTGTTTTAGGCTTAGCAACCATACAATGGGGCTCTAGCTGCTTGTTGATTCTGGTTTTCTGGGTGATACATGAATGTATTTTGACAGAATGGTAAGTTGCTTAATAATAAATTGATTTTTCATGGCTTATTGTTTCCGTTGTCCATTATACAATGTATATTGTTTACTGAAAAAATTTAAGGAAGTCAGATTTTTGGTTTAATTCTGACATGAGGTAAACCTATGTAATAATATAAAATTATGTAAAACTGGCTAATTCTTAAAAAAATGTTTTTTCAAGAAATGTGAAAATGATATTAATTTTTGAAATGTTTTAAAAGTGTATCAGAATAATTGCAAGAATATATAAATATTACCATGATTGTTAAGACACTTATTGAATATGACCCATAATATGTGGCAACCTGTGCATACATTTCAGTATGCATGTAAATATTTACCATGATCATCTTATGAATCCCTGAAGAAACCTTGAAGAATATCCTAGAAAACCTGAAGAATCAATTTTGAATATTACAAATAAATTTAAAATACGTTTACATGTAGGTTACCATATAAATACTCGTATATACACCCGGTGGTTTATGGGGGATCTGAACTGCATGTTTTGCTATAGGGAAATTTTAAAACCTACTTTAAAAAAAAAAAAAAACTACTTGTTATAATACACAAATAAAAATTAATAAAAATGCAGTATTTTTGTAGCTACTGCATAATCAAAATTTCATAATTTCCCCATTTATAGGGAATTTTTAAAAAATTAAATCTAAAATACGCCACTAGGTGGCAGCAGGTACTCGCACGGTGTGTATTCAAAAAAAATGATAAGTACTTTAGTTTTTAATTTTTTAAAAATTCCCTATAAATGGGAAAATTATGAAATTTTGATCATGCAGTAGCGACAAAAATACTGCATTTTTATCAATTTTTATTTTTGTATTATAACAAGTAGTTTTTTTAAAATAGGTTTTAAAAATTTCCCATAGCAAAACATGCACTTCAGATCCCCCTTATTTAAAAGTAAGAGTTTAACATTGACCTCATAGATGGTATCAATAAATCAAATAACTGTCAAAAATATACCATAAACAATTACATTAAGCTAGCTTCTACGTTACCGTACAGGTATTTTATTTGTCAGATATTTCAATAATAAGGGAAATTCCCTATACACTGTTTCAAGCTGTAAGAACGAGATTTCGTTCAAAGATTTATTAGGCAAAGGTTAATCAAACTCGGTACAATCTTCAAGGGATAAATTCTTTTCAATAAGCGTGCAGAATAATCATCCAAAAGTAAATTTTGTTTTTATATTTTAAATGTAGATATATTGTATATAATGTACATGTACATGCAAGTATAAGATAAATTAGTTGTTCCCCATAAATTGAGGCAACCACGCATTGATTCTGTGCTCTACATTGCTATGCTGCTATAGTACAGGGTGGATTAATTATCCCTGAAACCAACCCTATACCCTAAAACCAACAAACAAATTAAATGGTAGGGGGTTGTACCCATTTCAGGAAAATGCTCTTACATCAGTAGCGGCTTGGACATCATAGTTAATTTGAAGAATGTGAACTGAATTTAAACTATCACTATATTTCAAATGAAAACATCTTAAAAACTCTCCCCCGAAATAAGACGTTATGATGCATTTTCGCAAATTTAACTTAAATTAAGAAACATCTTTTACATTTGTTTACTCTTATTAAAAAAAACGCCACTAAGTTTAAGTTTAATCAGTTACTTTTACATTTTCCGGACATTCACGAAATACGCGCTGGACAAATCTCAGTTGTTGGTTCGCTGCCCCAATAATCTTGGTTAAATGATAATTTCAAGACAGATTATCACTGCACTTTACTAGCTGTGTTAACGTCCTTGTGATTCAATATTACTAAAATCATTTTATAAAAAATTGTACTAAATGCTAACGAGAATATAAAACTTGTTGGAACAAATTTAATTGCCACCATTTTTATTTATACTGATTTTAGGAAATGTATAGATGCGTGCTCACAAACCAGCCAAGAAACAGTTTAGAAACATGTAATAACAGATCGAATATTTTGATAATGCATTAGGTATACATTTTTGCATGGTGAAACCATTTATAGAAATTTGTCACATCACATCGCCTAAACAATGATTAAAACGAGTTTTCTGATTTACATGTAAGAGGCTGGGCTGACAAAAACTGGATTAATTGTTGAATTAATTACAGCATTCAAATGTAAACTTATATGTAGATGATCGACGTTTCGAATAAATTACTCAGGTAACGCAGGCATCCTTATGTTTACTAGAGGAATACAATATAGACTGTGACGTTTTTCAATATCAGACTTTTAATTGATTTTAATATTAAATTTATATCGAGATACATTATATCTGCTCAATATAAATGCTCATTATACACAACATTTCAAAACACGTGTGCCATTATACACACGGATGTACTTGATCAGTATAGAAAATCTATTGTTTAGGCTTCAAATGATGATGTCCCGATTGCTTTGATCATATAAAAAATTATCAAAGATTATAGTTTAAACACAAATTCTGGTGACCTTACAAAACGTTCCCTTACATTTTTTGCAAATTTATGAATTAAAAATTAATTATTAAGGGTACTCAGACAACTGTGCAGGTAAAAATTTTAGAGTTTTATGAGGTTTGAGCATTGACCTCGTGCATGCGCAGTAGTAAATTTAGGTCATGCTCAAA
>JAQGCC010006628.1:0-10035 GCA_034698905.1 Xestoiulus laeticollis
TAAATAGCTACATGTAGCTTTTGTTTCCAGGGGTCATCGAAGTCACATGTAATTTTTCCCGTGTAAAATAAAACCGAGAGAATGCTAAAGAATTAAACTCACGCCTTGACCTTTTCAGAACCTTTTCAAGTGGCCCTGGGTCAAAAGGAACTCATGTTTAGTTTACCATAATCATCAAAGTTACCATTGTTGATATTTTGATGACATTATATATATAGTCACATTATGAAAACACTTTCAATGAAAAATGAAACAATGTATAGGCCTAGGTCAAGTTTCTGTATATCTTTGATTTGGTTTCAAGCGTGGGGAACATTTTACAAAAACATGGTGAATTATAACGATATTTAAGCTGGAAAAGTCAGGGAAAAGTGCTTGAAAAATTGAAAATGCCTTAATTTTGTTGGAATAGTGTTATTTTTCACACTTTTGAATTTGCGAATAATGAACCCCTAGTCATGTCTTCCATTTTATGGATTTCAATGTTTAATATTTAGATTAACAGGTGTATATTTCAATAGGCCTATAGTTGTTTTTAAGGATTTTAACAAAAAAACATGTACAATATTTATTATAATATATACCGTAAATACTCGATTAAACCCTGGTACTTGTTAGGGGAATTTCCCTAAGTACTCGACGCGCCTCACCTTTTCTGAAAGCTTCGCGCAGTGCATAGGGGATTCCCCTTATTACTGAAATATCAGGCAAATAAAATACCTTAAATAAACCCCCGGGGTTTTTTATATGTGTATTTTATATGAAATTTGGTGTAGGCCTATATTTGAGTTGTTTTTAGGATTTCAATGTAATATTTAGCATAGGCCTAATATTAATTAAGTTCGATATTTTTTTGTAATAGGGTTATATTTAAAAAAAATTGTTTATAAATAATATTTGAACTTAATGGAAAGTAAAACAAAATTGTGCTAGGGAGAAAATATTAAACTTGCCATTTTCGGATGTCCCTTGGCACAATTACGTCACTGGAAAAAATCAATCGGCCCTGAAAAATGTGGAATATCGATATAGCAGAAGCCCTAAACCAAGAGCACATCGATGTCTTTAACCATATCGATACATCGATTCTCTTATTTTTCCAGGTGCTTGACAGCTTCCGGCGCCAGATGACCACTGGCGTGGCCAACCTGAACATCCCGGTGCTCGACCCCCTTAAAATCGCCGATTTTAACCTGGACGAGGACACGGGGTTGACCAGCATCAGGGCCAATTTCAGCGACGTTGAAATCAGCGGTCTGCACACCTTTGTGATCAACAACTGCAGGGTGAACTTGGAGACTCTGCAGCTTGACCTCACCCTTTTGGTACCCAGCCTGCAGGTGGAAGGACACTACGAATTGGACGGTAGGGCCGTGGTGTTACCCCTCTCGGGTTCCGGGACGTTCTGGGTGCTGGCCATCGAGCTGGTGGCCTCCGGCTACGCCTTGCTTCGCATCAACTCTCAAGACCACCTGGTTTTACAGAACCTCAACTTGGACTTGGATGTGCACGACATCGAGCTCAATTTTGACAATCTGCTCGGAGGTGGGGCCATTGGGGGCGTCGCCAACAATGTAGCTAGCGCACTCAGCAAGGGCACTTTCGACAGGGTCAAGCCCAGGATCTTGGCCAATTTGGAGTCGGCACTTAGGAGCAAGCTGAACGACGAATTGCGCCACTTTGATGCCATCAAACTGATCCAAGGAGGTCTGCACTGTCCTATGGACCGTGTTTCGAATGCAAACATGTACATGGACCAAGTCCTCGACAAGGCTCGGGACCAAATTAAACAGAGGTGAGTAATTACGACAAGGTATGTAGGGAGACTAGATCTTGGTTGCGTGCATGCTGGGATTACCTCCCTCACTATATCTAATTGTGAAATTCTGTGTCCACTGGCAGATTCTCAATCCCTGTCAGTGTTCAGGACCTTTATGACTTTTTATATTTTTGGCCCCTAAAACTTCACTCAACGGACCAATGAGCCATCATCGGCTCAGTGCCTAATGGTATCTGATGCCTGCTCTTCACCAATGCTCTCGTGGTGCGGCTTCGGTGGGCTTACACCTGGAATCTTTAATTCCTTCTTCGGTCCCTAGAGTGAGACCAATGCCGTCTTTACGTATGGGCACGTAGCCAAGGGCCCGTGAATTTAGGAGGCTACGCATTTCAGGTGAAATTGTGAAATGCTGTATCTACTGGGAACTTCTCATATATACCAACAAGGTTTGCTTAATGGCTATGCTTAGCTCTATGACTCGGGAGACCCGGGTTCGAACCCCGGTCCGCTATCCTGGTTGTGGTTTTTCTTGGTTTCCCACAACCTTCCTTAATCGCCCATATAGGGACATATAGGCTGATGCCGGTATAGTGCACCAAAAAGTAGCCACGACCGTATACTCTTCCCCTTAAAAATCTGGCACTTTGCCCCCTGACATGTGGCATGTTTACATGCTGACTGCAGGGTAACGAATTGAATTGAATTCTCAAACCTTATCAGTGTTTATAGGCCCTTCATGACTTTTTATATTTTTGGGCTCCTAAAACTTTACTCGACCACCCAATGAGCCATCATCGGCTCAGTGCCCTTGTGTATCTGATGCCTGAGTTTCACCGATGCGCTCTGGCTAAAAGTCCTATGCTAAGGGGTGCAGCTTCGGTGGGCTTACACATGGAATCTTTCGTTCTTCGGTCCCTGGAGTGGGACCAGTGTTGTCTTTACGTTTGAGCACGTACCCAAGGGTCTGCGATTTTAGGGGCCTATGCAGTTCCGGTGCCCAGGGTCTTCAATTTGCTATTAAGACGGCACTGAGTGGCAAGGAAACGTAACTTAGAGCTACTTCGGGCTCGTATTATTTGTCTGCGATGATATATTTCTAAAATAACTGCTCATTGTTGACAAATCGAGAAATTTTTCCATTGATTTTACCTATCCTATTTCCATTGCAGTGGTTTAGACCCATTGGCATTGCCTGACACTGACATGTTTTCGGAGGGACAACTTCTGGGTCTTTCCACCGTTTACCGCTCCGGTGATGGTGATTTAACTTTTTCTGCTCAAGCTGTAACTCTCGATGCCCACTTGGGGTTTGTAGACCTTAGAGCCACTTATAGATGGAGCAAAAGGTGAGTGATATAGGTTTGCGGCTTATGACCGAGAAATTCGAATTTAACCCGATTTGACATTTTAGGCATTTTGTCAATCCGGCACCTGATGCATGTCTCCCTCACGCACGCTTGTCACCCGAGTATCATAGAAACCTTATACTAGCCGAAACTTTTGGCGATTCCCGCATGGTGCATGCTTCGTTACTCAAAAAATGCATCATGTCCTAATTCTGTTTTTCAAGGGTATTATTGCATCTAAACGGCCGTGTCGGGGCCAGGGTGCGCGACGTGTCTATATTTATACGTATACGTCAACCCACCACTCCAGGATCTAATCCGATAATGGAAAGCTTCGAAATCGAACACCTCGGCCGCATATCTTTAGACTTATCCGGATTAGGTCCCATCAGTTGGGTGGTCAAGAAAATAGCGAGTCTGGTGTCGAATCTGATGCGACGGAGGATCGCCGAGCGGCTGCAAGGTCCGGTTAGGCAAATTATAGAAAACAATTTGCACAGCGTGAGCATACCGTTCGGATAAACGGATAGCGGAGAATAAATGGTGGTTATGCGCTCGACGTGGGCATAAATCCCATTCCTACCGGATGACTTCAAGTTTAAATGCACATTGCTGAGTATTTCAATGCATAAGTCCTCAATCGGGATTGCCTTCTCAATCTTATAAACCAGTCAGTGCAGTCTTTAATTCCAGTCGACTTTTAGGCTTGCATTTCTTTGCAAATCATTTTGCTCGAATCTTAATAGATTATAACTAAGTGTTTTGCTTCTGGAGGCATTTTTCTGTACAATTATTTTAATTTTATCTACTTCAAATACAATAGATATATATCACTCCCAACTTTTAATAATCTACAATTTACATAATTTTCTATTTTAAAACTTGTACTTTTTATGGGACCGTTATGGTTCTTAGTAATGCTCACACGATATCATCATATTACACAAGGCTATAACCATATACGCATTCATTGCTCGATGGCTGGCACTTTAGTACCGCGCAGTGATTCTTTTCCGGGACCTAGGTAGTAATGTGAAAATCCACACTACTTTTAAGTCAATTTTGAGTTTCATGACTTACCGCACATAATTTCTGGAATCTTTCCTTTCTTTTTTCAACAAAACAACATTGACATTTAAATTATAGTTTGAGGAATCGTAAGGGAACGATTTCTCAAACCCGATCACGATATCATCATCTGGAACTAATGGTACATGAGATCATGTGTTAAAAGCCATACGCGGAAGAACATATTTACTTATAATTTTTATTTTTGTAAAACAAAATAATTTTTTTATTTCTATTTTTGTTAAAAGTAATAAACGGAAAATAGAACCCCAGTACCATATTTTCAAGATTGGGGAATACAGAGGAACAAATTGTTAATTTGTTATGGCCTTGATAACACATTTCTTATTTTTTTTTTTTTTTTGCAACCAACTGTCTTCGGTTTGCTTTTTCCATTACTTGTATTTAAAATGTCGTGGTATATCTATATTGAATTATTTGGACTGTCACGGTTTTACGAAGCGTGCACCACTACGTAATTGAGGAATGCATTGTTCGAATTTGCGGCATAATGCATTTGAAATATGGTTCGAGTACAGGTATCGAATGTACGGACACCGGCTAGCCTTGCTCTTTCAGAAATATTACAGGGTTTCCCCACTTTTGCTTTTTCCGTTCGATATAAATTGGCCTAATGTTGTTATATTCGAAATGCATCGTTCCTAATCTAATAGGAATATTGGATTATTGGGTCTATACCCATATTCTTGCCGTTGCCGAGTGCTGGAGCTTCCTCTCTTCCAACATATACATTCCCCATTGTTCATTCCGAGTGATTTTATTTGTATTTATTGTTTCATGGTACTCGTTTTCATGTTTGCTGTTGACTTATAGTGATTCTGTGATAAGTTATTGTCAACTATTTGTGTACATTGGCTGTTTGAATGGGAAGAAAAAAAACACATCCTATTTATTTGTCCAAGGTTCATTTTACAGATTAATTTCTCAAAATTTCCAATAAATGCAACTTTGACAAAAATCCTAATTGTAGCAGATGACATGTGCTGCTTCCTATTTTGTTGCCGAACCTAAAACATCGATATTTCTTGATTTTCGTGGAATACATTCACCAGCTCAGTGCACTACAGGAAATACTTTTGAAATGTTTGAAGGGTAAAATCCCATTTGTATTATGCAATCAGTTGTTAAATTAACAATATTTCGTAGCTTAATAGATTCATGGTTTCTGTCATCGATTGTTGTTGATTCTCTTCCAGGTTCTGTTAAGTTTTAATGTTTAATTGTATAATACAGTATCTCATTGTCACTGAACATGCATTATGTTCCCTACCCTTGCATTTTTACTTTTTATTTTATTCCTAGTCATGAAAATGTTCCAGAGCATGCATATTTATTTATAATTTTACCAAATTTGTGTTCCAAAGATAAACATTAGCACATTCACTAAAAGGCATGAATGCAGGGCCGGTGTACGGAAAGTCAGAAGAAAAATTTAGAGTTTGTAGCTGGTGGCATGTGGAGTATAAATGCTCATAAAACATGTGGATTCAAATATGTCTCCTTGACATAAAAAAGTGTATTTTTCTGTTCTCTTCCCCAAACCCCCCCCCCGCCTCCACCCATGCCTTTGCATTGCACCGAGGTAATGCAGGGAAGCCAAATGAAGAAAGCAAGGGCCAGCTATATAAATAAGTTTTCCCATATGTAAATAATCCCAATTTGCAAAACAGACGATTTGCACAGGGTTTGAAGCTGGTGGTATGCGGAGTGCTTGATATGTTCATTTTGCTTCACTGCATTACTTCAGTGCAATGCAAAGGCATGAGGGGTACACACGTAAAATACACTTTTTTATGTCAAGGAAGCATTTGCGTCCACATTGCGACCACCAGCTACAAGCCCTGTACAAATCGTTTTTGTATTGCAAATTGGGGATTATTTACATATGGGAAAATTATTTACATGGCTGCCCTTGTGTTCTTCATTTGGCTTCCTAGCAATACCTCGGTGCAATGCAAAGAAATGTAGGGGGGATGAGATTATAACTGAAAAATACACTTTTTTATGTCAAGAAGAGCCACCAGCTACAAACCCTGTAAATTTGTCTCTGACTTTCGGTACACCCTGTATACATGCCTTTTAGTGAATGTGCTTATGCTTATCTTTGGAACACGAATTTGGTAAAATTATATATAAATACATGTATGCTCTGGCATATTTTCATAACTAGGAATAAAATAAAAATTAAAAATCCATACTTAGATCACAATTATAGTTAAAAGTAAATTTAAGATAAAACAATCATATTGATTTATTTACACTATGCGTAAATTATAATTCTTAAATGAATAAGTTTTTGTAGTTCAGACCCAGCCTTTTTGTTTTTTTAAGAATTTTTTTTTTTCATTTTGCGATATTTGGGATTCATTAACTTAACATCCCCTACCTACTGCTAAGGCCCTGTCCTATGGGGTAGTTTTCTGTTAGTCCTGCTTCTATTGAAATACAAATTTAAAAAAAAGATAAATTTTAAAAAAATCACTCCATTATATATCAAGGGAACAGTCAACTTAGACATTCATTTAACGAATATTATAACTTTTTCATTAAAAAAATAATTTAAATATTCCACGACCAGCCCTATTAGCCCTCCCCACATCACTCTTGTGGGGGGGGGGGGGGAAGAATACTGTATAATTATACTAATCACAAATCAAACAAAACCGAGTCTAGGTACCTGGTCTATATTTATTTAACAGCAGATTTTTTCAGTGAATGAGACAACGCTTTTATAATTTGAGCAATATTGGCAATTTTTTTGGGTATTTTTGCCACCCTTCACATTCTTTCATCTCATCTCTGTAGTAAACCATTCACGCATACATATCAGTAGAGTAGCATTTAAAGAGATTTCTTCCTTTTCACATATTTAAACCACATTCGGGGTTTGAGTATCGGGGATTTGGAGATAGCGAGCAGGATATTTTAGAAACCATATTTGTTGGTGTGGACCCACAATACTTGTTCCAATAGCTTTCCAGAAAAAAAAAATTGTCTGCTGTTGAACATTGACTGTGTTATGTTGTAATTGAGCTTGACCACCTTTTTTGGGGTGAATTTAAGGTCCTGCAGCGTCCAAATTGATGAAACCCATTTTCGCCCGAGCATTAATTAAATTTAGGGCATCTCTTCAAATATTCAGTAATGAGTTAAATTCTTCAGAACATTTAATGCTATTTAGGCATTATTGATCATATGTGTAAAACTGAGTACAAACTCATAGGAAATATAAGGTGATCCTCATGCTTTTTTAGTTATTAGTTAATCTTTAAAATGGTAATATTTATAGCAATCTATGTAGTTTGGTTTGCAATGAATCATTTCAAAACTAGTTTTCCTAGTTTAGCTCAGTTTTATGCAAATGAGCCCTGATACAGCATATTATACATTATAAACACTATATAGAAGTAATATAATGACGGTCTTTTATTTCCAGAAATACAGGAGGAATTGAATTAGTTTTTCACGATTCTAGGTAAGATACAAAATAATCTATACAGTACACTAATATTTCATATAAAATTAACTATGATAATGGAGTTTAAATATTTTTAGTTTTCGTTCTATTATTTTTAGTAACTATTATTTCTAAACAAAGGTTAAATGACTAAAATTAGTGGAGATAGTTACTACTACAACAATTCAATCCATACTTACATTTACATATATTATGTGCAATTTTTTTTAAATTGATGCAGTTAAATTGAAACCATAGTATATCACCAAAGCGCTGTGCAAATGCATTGTATATCTCACTAATTTCATTATTTCTACTGGTAAAAGACGATGCAGGAAGGATGTATATGCAAATTTTATGATTGTGCGATAAAGATGTTTAATATTATGAATTGTATTTTATTATTGAAAACTTTCACAGGATATGTCTTCATAGTTCTTTTGGGCATCAAAATTGGCAGCTTGGAATTTGTAATGGTAAATATATATTGCACTTTTACATCATAATTTTTTTTAAAAAAAGAAGGTATTTCTTTAGTCACAATTTAAAATAATCAGATATAATGTTTTACTTGCATTGCAAATAAAATCATAAATTGTTGAGGAATTTCCTGGTATATGCATGATAAAATTTGAAAATCAGATTTTGAAGGTTATTTGCATTTGTTTCATCGTGGGTTTTTATCTACATTGTGTATACTCTCGGAGTTTTCTGACTTCAGGTGTTAAATTTCAGTAAATCTGAACTAATAAATATATAATCAATAAATTTTGATTTGGAATTATGTTTCAACGATATGATTATCATTGTATTTTTGATGGTTTAATCAGAGGTAAATTCCGTGAATCACGTGAAGTCACGTTGACATGTGATGCATCGTGAAGCGCCCTAATTTGTGATAACGGATTTTCATGCTGAAGATTAAAACTGATACGAAATGTATTAGCAATAATATTTTAAAAATAACACTAAACAATACCTCTACACCCAATCTACACACCATGTACCCTTTCCAATAGGGAAAGTTTTTTTATAGAATTGCTTTAATTCTGTTGAAACACAAAATTTAGAAAAAGAGCCATTTAAAAAAATTCTCTAATTATTCATAGGGTACAGTCAATCTATTTTTCATGAAAATGTTCAGATTTTTTTTTTTCATAAATTAATAAATAAAATTATTTTTAAATTTCGGGTGCCTATTGCAAGATAGTCTTTGTTGCAATACGCAGACGTCGATCCCCAAAATAACACACATATTTTTATAATTAACCAAAATTTAACTTAGTAATCCTAAATTAAATATTTTACATAAATGCGTATTATTTATTCCTATTCATGAGAATATTCCAGATTATTCATAATTTTACCAAATTCATGTTCCAAAGTTAAACGCAAGCACATTCAATAAGCCCCGGGTCAGACTAGGCTGTTTCCGCGCGGTTGGGATTGGCTAGCCCAGGGGTTCCAAAACTTTTTCACCCCGCGGCGCACTTACAAGTTTAGTATTTTGTCACGGCGCCCTATACTTTAGTAAACTATTTGGAATAGATATAGTGACTATATATATTTTATAATCGAAAGAAATAGGTACCTACAATAATAGTAGTTATAGGTGGATAGGCACAAAAATTAAAACATCCACAATATGAAATTGAATTTTATTATATACATGTATATAATAAGAATAGAGGATCGACTCACGGCGCCCCTCTTTACTTTCTACGGCGCACCAGGGCGCCGTGGCGCACACTTTGGGAACCCCTGGGCTAGCCTCAATTATACATGTAATCGAATTTTCCCACGAGATAAGAAATTAAAAAAAAAAAAATATATATATATATATAAAAGAAATAATTCTATTATAAATAGAAGCCCTGTTTGAGGCTAGTCGCCCACGCGGAAACAGCGGTTTGACCCGGGGCAAAAAGGCATCAGACAGTAGACTACCTTCATATAAACGAGGTACATGTATATGCTAAGAACAAAGTAGAGCATTTGAGAATAAGCAAAGGAATGACATTCAGAAATCAGCGTTTTGATTGGAAAATCGGGAATCCAATCGAAACGCTGATTTCAGGAATTCATTCCTATGGTTATTGTGTTTCATGCCACACGCTGTTATTAAATAATCATTTTTTTCTAAATTATTTTTTAATTTAATTTTGTAAACTGATAGAAACAAATGAATTGTACGAGGACCTAGCATAAATATTCTATTATTTGTTTAAATTTTGTGTTTATGTATATATGTAAATTACATTTCATGGAAATATGTCCGTAAAGTTTATACAGTGCCCGCCGCTTATAAGAATCCCGCATAATAGGATCAGCCGCTTTTAAGGATCAATTATCCAGGTCCCAAT
>JAQGCC010006629.1:0-10034 GCA_034698905.1 Xestoiulus laeticollis
TGCATTTTTATCAATTTTTATTTTTGTATTATAACAAGTAGTTTTTTTAAAAGTATGTTTTAAAATTTCCCCATAGCCAAACATGCAGTTCAGTTCCCCCTTAACAACACTAAGGGCCGGTTGCACCAAGCGAGGTTAAGAATAACCTAGGGTTAACCTGCTGTATAACACTAACTTTACCCGCCTTTGCATTGCACAAGCATGGGTTAGGGAAAAAATGGTTAACCCAGCCATTAGGCAGGGTTAACCTCAGATTAATAATCTAGAATTATATGGCGGCCATTTTGTTTTCTGCATTTTGGAACATGGGTTTTATAACCCTGGGTTGTTTTATCAAGGGTTAATTGGTGCAACACATACAGCTAAACTGGAGGTTAACCAGGAATTATATTTTAACCCGAGGTTAGTAAACCTTAGATTTTCACCTCAGTTATTGCAACCGGCCCTAAAAAATAAATCATGGCACATTACCAATTTCTTGATTGTCTTGAGCTTTCGAGGATGTTTGTTCGGTTAATGCTTGCCTCTCTTGAAGAACCTTTACGTGACAGTGGCTTTCGATGCTATCGATAACGGTTAATAATGCATCCAAGGAAAGCAGATGTATCGAATAAAGACCCGACATTGGAAATGCGCTCTGAAAAGAACATTGAAGGTGATTCCCGACGGGTTTAAAATTCGGCAACGTTAAATTACAAAAAGCTGTCATACCTTGGACAGAAGCTTTGTCAACTCTTCGAATAAATTTGTGCAATACAGATTGCAGTCATAATTAAGATACAATTCGGTGACTAAGCCGGGAATCCGCCACAACTGAACAAGAGATTCCAAAACGGTCTCCCTTTGCTCGTACGTTATTTTGGGCGACTCGGAAACAATGATTGCCATTAACCGGTTCAAGTACATCTGGAACCCAAAACAAAAATGTGTTGATCGGCAGATACTTCTCGAAATAAGCACCGAAAAGCATCAAACTGTCATTCAACTCACTTCCAATTGGAATTTTAGATGGCTTCGCAAAGATTCAAATAAAAGAAAGCAAACGCGAAGAGCGACTGCAAACAGCGCAAGTCGATCAGAGTTGATTAACTACAAAAATAATCATTTTGAGCAATTTTTAAAACGTATTAAATACTAAACAAAAAGTAGTTATGATAGCATTATTCAAAATGGTGAAGGTAAACAAGAAATACAGCAATGTAATGTTATACGTGAAATTCCAACTTACAAAAAATAGATTTCGGCACATTTCGTCTTTCACCATGTTAAGCAACGACGGAAAATTGCTTATGTCGTCGGCATTAGTTTCTAACGCAACTGTCAGTAGACTAAGTCCGATGTGAATCATGACATCAGAGTTCTGCCTTTAATAAACAATTACACAAACAGTGAGCAGTAATTCGATTAAGTAACACTCTATTTGCCGCGTCATAAAATGATGTGAACGTACTTGTCTAAAGGATTAATGAGCGAGATGAGAAACCGAAACAGCTCCCGGACGCAAGGAAGACCATACGGAATAAGCGGCCCTTGGATGAATAAAAAACTAAGGTTAACATGTGCAATCGTGGTAGAAATAAGCTTCTTCCAACAAATGGTCGTCTCACCATCGCGCCCATGCTGCTGAGGCGTAAATCTGACTCCACGGGGATTTATGAAATCATTTTCAATGGCAGCAAGCGAAGCTTCTTGATCTTCGCTGTTATCAATACTCGGCGAAATCATAATGGTTGCCTCCAAAGGTTTCTATTTAAATTCATAATCGGATTTTATAATATGACATCAGCAAATTTAATAGCAAAATGTGTCCATGACACAGCAACTCGTGTATTTAACGTAGACTACCCCAGTTGGTAAAAGTACAGTTTTGATTTTTGCCAAGGGCCCTAGTGCCCTTTGATGCTTTTAAATGATTTAAGTGCCATTTCACCCATTTTAACTTTTGCTAAGGGTCTTCTAAAAAATGCCATTTGGTCTATTTGACCCTTGCAAAAGGCATAAGTGCCGTTTAACACATTTAAACTTTTGCTAAGGGCCTTCTAAAAACGCAATTGATCTATTTTGACCCTTGCTAAAGGCATATGGGCCAACTAAAAATGTCATTTGGTCTATTTTGACATTTGCTAAGTTAAGACATAAGTGCCATTTCACCCATCTTAAACTTTGCTAAAAGTCTTCTAAAAAATGCCATTTGGTCTATTTGACCCTTGTAAAAGGCATAAGTGCTGTTTCACCCATTTAAACCTTTGCTAAGGGCCTACTAAAAATGCAATTGATCTATTTTGACCCTTGCTAAAGACATAAAGGCCAACTAAAAATGTCATTTGGTCTATTTTGACACTTGCTAATTTAAGACATAAGTGCCGTTTCACCCATTTTAACCTTTGCTAAGGGCCTAAATTTTCTTTATTCAATTTTGACCCTTGCTAAGAACTTAAGCGCTCCTCTGTCCACGTCATGGCCTCTGTAGGACTTAAGGGCCCTTACTCTTGATTAATTTGTTAGGTTTTTGTGGATAGCTAAGCCGAGGTATGTGTGTCGTCGGATTTACTCGACAATATGGTGCAATGAATAAGTTCGGACACATTGTGTCCTTACAATAGCCAATAAGAGAAATTGTATCCCGACACTAACACCAAAAACGTCAAAAAACAAAAAGATGTGATTTTAACTGAAACAGTCTTGGCCGAACCTCTGTTGCAGCTTGTAAATTTTCCTGCATATCTACGACGCCACCGCTAAGCGCAGTTGGTTCGGCAACATTGGATGCTTCGCTCGAGATGCTGTCCAACTGCACGCCTCCTCCGTCTTCGGAGAAATCTTTCGAAGGTGCCTCGCAAGGCGTGGTGGCGGGTGTTGAATTTTCCTGTGGCGTAGCAAGCCCGCTGTCTGGTGACGAAATAGAAAGATTTGCCGTTTGTTCTTGATCGTCGGATTTTGGTGCGCTATTTGCTTGCTGCTGGTATCTCTTGTGCTTTTGTCGAGGTGATTTCTTCTTTGATTTCCCTCTCGACGTATCGATTGTGCCGGCCCTCATTTTAAGCTGAATGAAAACCAATTAATGTTTTTCGTTTTACAGATCATCTAAATTTGAAAAACGGATCATTTGTGAATTACTAAACCTTGCGGAATGCATTGCCAACTCCGTTGTCTTCCCTAAACTGGGGCAATCTTGCAAACAGTAACTGTGCCATGTCCACGAGCGAATTTTCGGCGGATTTGCGAAGAAGTTCTAAAATAATACGTTGAAATCACTACAAAAGCTAAACTTGTAAGATAATGGTAAAAGCAAGGCGGTGCTTACCGCTTAATCTCATTTCAAAACAAATTCTGAAACAAGATTGCATGATTTCGCAAACCGATTCGTTAGACAGTAAAGATCCGGCCGGTGTGAGCAATAATGTCCTCAGCACCTGAGACAACATTCGGAGAAAATTTACTTTTAAAATATTGATTGCATATTGAAAGGTTCAAGCACACCGCCAAAGGTACCTGTAAAATTTTCATTAACACCACTTCGTCCGAGCCAGGGTCAGTGCCGACAAATCTTGCATGAGTCACGGCATCTGTTATGTTCTCAACTGCTGCTGCTGCAGTGTCACCGGTTGCATCTATTGCCAGGATAGTGATGCAACGATTAAATGCAAGATAATCGATAATCCTAAAAACGGGCAAATATTTAAGAAATGCTTTACCAATTAAACCATACGTGAGGAACCTATTAATGGAAGATAGAGCAAGTCCAGTGACAGGTCCTGTGGTGTCACCCGAACGTATAACATCGAGGAATGGGCTCAAAAATTGATTAGGCTCTAAGTCGGATAAATCTGCAATTTGAAAAGGCTTGTAATAACGGCAAACTTTAAATAAGAAATGACTGATACAAATCTTCCCTTACCAGAAACATGGTTTAAAATATCTTTCAGATCGGTAAAATTCCTCACAAGAGGCTCATCGGCTTCCTGCAACAAAAAAATGCACTCTAAAAATTGCTACACACTTTCAAAATTGTCAACTTGGGAAAAATAACACGGGCATAAAAATATTTCCGCCAATTTACCTGGTAAGCATGAGATGACCACTTATTGCCACGTTTCATTGCCATTACGACAATGTTCATCTCACCCTGAACAATGTAGATGCTATTGGCTGGCGGCGCCATTTTTGTGCACAGATTCGCCAACTACCAAGAATCTGTGCAAAGAAACAGTGCACAAAAAATATGCCAACGTTAAAAACCAACAAACAAACAAGTGGCTGCTCTGTCGGACTAGTGTTTAAGCCGCGGTCTAGTGTTGATTCCCTTTGCTCTCGGCACCTTATAAAGACCTCTCGAGAGGGGAAGTACCCCATATAGACAAAATTTTCAGATAGGTGAAAAAGGCCCTTATCCTGTCATTAATGTTTAGCTTTGGTGCACAGAAACAGGTCTACGTTAAAAACAAACAAATAAACAAGGGGCTGCTTATTCGGATACGTTTGAGCCACGGTCTCGCGTAGATCCCCTTGCTCTCTGCAAGTTATAAAGACCGCTGGAGAGGGGATGAAAGTTCCCATTATAGACAAAATTCACAGGAAGGTGAAAGAGGACCTTGCCTCGTCATTAACGTTTAGCCATGGTGCAAAAAAATAGGCCAACGTGCTGAGCATGTTTCGGACGAGTGTTAACAGAGGTTCAGCGTAGATCCCCTTTGCTCTCTGCACGTTAAAGACCTCTCGGGAGGGGATGGAAGTATCCCCATATAGGCAACATTTTCAGCTAGGTGAAGGAGACCCTTTCCCTGTAGCCGGACATTGGCAGCCGGACATTTTTATTAGTTATATTTTCCGACCCAGACTTCTCACCCAATATCGTCAATTTGTTGACGTTTGACTCAGGTTTGACCATGTTAGATTATGTACACCCAATCTTGACATTGCAATTTGTGCATTTTGTAAACATTTTGTATGAAAACTCAAACATGCCAAATCACGTCACAGACAGGAAGCACAGTTTAATACACGAATATTACTGCACCCATGGGTGCATAACGAGCAAAACCACCAACTTGACCATCTCCACACATTTTAGTTACCTTTTTTTGAAAAACCACCAAAAATACCACTTAGAACACCTCGCAAATTCTTCCAAATAAACAGATGTTGGGCGCCATCTTGCTCGCGTGTACCGGAAGCGGAAATGACGTTATCCCAGCCCCTGAGTAATGTGGGAGAAAAGGCGTGGTTTCCCAAAAAATCCATAACAATTAATTTGCATACAAATTCCAAAAAACGCATTTATGGTAATAGCTCAATAATGCAATAATTGCAATTATGCAACAGGTGCGTTTAATAAAATATGCAAATACGTGTTAGTTTATGCAAAATCGAGCTGTTTCCAAAGCAGGGGACCGGTAATTAGAAAGGGAGAACTCTGATTGGCTGACGACCACGACACGTGATCTCTGACCTCATCGGCGTCCCCAGACGTCTAGGGCAGCTAGTTTTTCGCGCTTTGTTCTTTATTCTACCCGTTTCACTTCTAACGAACGGTCGGGTACAAGTTCGTTGCTTAATTTATTTTTTTTGTCAATTCTCCTTATAAAATGTCTGGAGAAACAGACTTCCAAGCCAACGGTGATTATCAGGAGGGTGATCAAAATTATGAGGGTTATGATGAAAATGCCGAATTTGCTGGCGAAGAAGGCCAGCAGCAGACAAACGGTGGTGCTAGCGAGGCACAAAGCACCGAAGAAGGCAAAAAAGACATGAACGACGACGAAAGGTAAGCAAAAATTAAATATTTCATTAGAAAAAATCCCGGCCAAGATTACTAGTGTAACAAGGCCTCCAACGAGAAAAAAAAAACCGAGTTTTACCAATAAAAAAATATTTTTCGGAGAACGTCAAAATGGCTGCCGGTGCCCATTTCTTTTGTTCCTGTTTTTCGGGATTTTTAAATCCGTCATCATCCTCCCGAATTCAATAAATATCTCTAATTTAGTCTAGATTTTCAGATTAACGTTAATCGCAGCGGCGCAATCCGTTTATATCTTTTACAGGTCGTTTTTTAAGTTTTAATGTTTTCTAGTTGATTCCTTTGTTCCCAATGCTTGAAAACCGCTCTAGCCGCCATTTTTGACAAGACGCAACTTAACAGAAGATATATCCCCAAAATCTAATGACATAAAGCTTAATTTTTTTTTCACCACCTAATGCTTGTTATTATTTTTGTATAATCATGTATTGTAGTAAAAAAAAAATATGATTCTCGTTTTTTTATATTTAAAAAAAAAATGAGATTTTTTTGTACATTTTGTATGTATTTTCTGAAGTGTAAAACGGGGGCCTTGTTAATATTTTGCAGTTTTTCCTAAATGTAGGGGGCATTCAGATAATTGAGCGATTCTCCAGTTAGAAAAATCAGACAAAGACGCAGTTAACCGCCGGTTGCTATGACAACCATGAAGGGATGAAGCCTCAATGCAATCTGAATGCCCCCTTTCCAGTCTGTAGATACAGTGGGCAACAAAAAAAAAAGCTAAATGCGCCACACACACACAAAAATAAACAGATTGGTCCAGGAATTTAGCATTTAGCTTTGTGTTCAAGAGTCAATAGAACCGGACATTTGTCATTGTCATTCTTTTTTTTTTTTCTACATGTAAATAAATAATGTTGGTTTATTGGGTGTGGCAATACTTTTTTTTTGCCCACTGTATAAGTGTGAACGTTTTATTTGTAATTAGGTTTTATATGCTGGCTATCCACAAGATCTATTATTTATCAAAATGTACAATAAAACATTGGGCATGTAGCAAATCCTTGAAACCAAAAAAAAAAAAATCTGTAATGTAATTGTAACTCTTTAAATGTAAAGTGCTGTGTGAAACTTGATTATCTATTTCAAAGTGATTAATAATTACTTCCTAACCATAAACTTATTTCAACTTGTTTTACAGTTTACCTCTAATTTTACGATCATAAAGTACCTAGACTTCACGGAGAAATCTTTAACTTGCCGGTGGCCAGGGGTCCCAAATTGCTGCTTGTGCTGTGTTCTAATGATGACTTTATTTCCAACAGGTGCATTACGTGAAATAGGAGAGCAATCATCCCGGTGGTGACACACCCTGATGGTATTTATGCTGGGATCTCTTCTGTGGTGAATGTAGTGTTTTGTACTACTACAGATTCGTTTCTTTTTTTCCTAAGTAGAATGACAAAAATAAGACAAAGCACTGCATTTCTACCTCTCATTCCCTACAACTAATGCACCAGTACATGTACAAAAGTTTACATCGAGTTGTATTAATTGCCCATAAATGTTTGCCCAATTTTAAGTTTTTCTTAAGGTTTCACAGCTCACATAATGGATCTTGCAAGCATTAATTTTTTTCTTGATTGCAAAATTTCTTTTCATAATTCTAATTTGTTTAAAGCTATTAAATGGATTAAATAGCAGACGTGTGTAATTAAAACCCCTAGTAGGTATCTAGCGAAACGTGCATTCCAAGTGTGATATTAACTGGTCTTTTTTGTTTTGGATAGGAAACTGTTTGTCGGAGGCCTGAGCTGGGAAACTACTCAAAGTAAGGCTAATAACTAACAATAATGCAATAGTCAGTTTTATTTTTAAAACCCTTGCTAAAGTAAGTTATTTATTTGCAGAGGACTTGAAGGAATATTTCTGCAAGTATGGTGATATCACGGAGGTTAACATCAAAACTGACCCAAACACGGGCAGGTCAAGGGGGTTTGCGTTCATCCAGTTTGCAGACAAAGATGCAGTTGATCAGGTATTTAACGTAGATAAAGCCTTTTTAGTTAACTATCTTGCAATCCTTTTATACTAATGCTAGCTTCTGTCAATTTCAGGTACTAAATGCTGGACAACACACAGTCAATGGGAAACAAGTTGACCCAAAACGTGCCAAAGCTCGCCCTGGAATTAAAAAGATCTTTGTCGGTGGTCTAGATCCCGATCTTCCAGAATCTGATATTCGTACTTATTTCGAAAAATTTGGAAAGGTGAGCGTTTGGAATAGTAGCTGAATTCTTCGTTTCAACCTGGCCTGCGGGTTCCCTATAACATGTGTTATAAATTAATTTTGCATTTCAGATTGAGGAAATCGAACTCCCCTTTGACAAACAAAAGAATCAACGCCGCCAGTTTTGCTTCATCACTTTTGAATCTGAGGAGGTTGTGGACGAGATCTGCAAAAACCCCAAGCAGAAGATTGGCAGCAAGGAGTGTGACGTCAAGAAGGCTACACCGAAGCAGGATCCACGATCCGCCCGCGGAGGATGGGGAGGCGGCGGTGGCGGCTACGGGGGATTCGGCGGCGGTGGCTTTGGTGGCCGTGGAGGTGGGCGAGGTCGAGGGCGCGGCAGAGGAGGCAAGTGGAGCTTTTAGAAACAGTTCCGAGCCTAGTCTAGGGGACTAATGCGTAATGACAAGAATCCGTAACCCTGCGAAAGCTAACTTTAACTTGTTCTGTTGTCTGAATAAAGGGCAGATTATTTCTCTAAACAAATGTCAATGCGTACTAGTGAATGAGACTACTAGGGCTAAAATTTTTCTATTTCACTTGGCCTGATTCAATTTTCTTAGTATCCTTTAAAAAGCGAAATTTAAACTTAAATTTGCAGGGTCCCCCAATGCAGGTTGGGGAGGTCAGGCTAACTACGGAGGTCAGGGATATTATGGCTACGGCCAAGGAGGAGGTGGCTACGGAGGAGGGTATGGAGGATACGGAGACTATTATGGCTACGGCACAGGCTATGATTACAGCGGCTGGGGTGGATACGGTCAAGGCGGCTACAGCAGTGGCTATGGTAGTGATATCAAAAGAACTTGTCTGCCCAAAGTATTTGTGCTTTAATTGATGTGTACGTTAACCCCCCTCATTTAGCTAAGTCTAAATCTTATCCTTCCAGGCCAACAGCAAGCAAACTACGGAAAAAGTAGACGCGGGGGTGGAAGCAGCCATGGGTATCACCCATACGGCCGTTAAAGGATAGGCACCTTCCACACTCGATAAGGGTAGCTAAACTTTCTGTTTCCTTACTTAAGAAATTAAAATCGTAAAAGGCAGTTATCCAAATTCTAGCTTAAAAAATTCATTAAATGCTTCCTTTTTCAGGTATCTATCATGTCATTGTTTGTGGAGGTCCTCACCATGTCTACGCCGTTTTAATTAACTTGTCCCCTAGTACAACCATTTTAAACACGTGTGAAGTTCACCACGACAATGTTTTGTAAATAGTGCATTCTTTGTTATTCTGTACTGGTACACTGGTGACGAATAAACGTTTTTATATGGTACCTGAAGTAAAGTATCTTTATTATCTTCGTCAACCGAACATAGAGTTGTGTAAATTCTCGAGAGTTTCCGCTTGTTCTTTAGCTCTTTTCTGCAATATCCATAAAATGGTCACAATTAGTTACATTATCTTTATGTTAAGGAACTAGGTGCATGAATAAGTAATATCCTCTCTGGTTAAAAAACGTGGGCTAGTTATGCACTAGGACGGTTAATGCATCATACATTGTAGCATAGTTAGGGTGGTCTGGTTGAGAAGCAAGTCTGCAACAGTAACTTACTACACAAAACCTGTGAATAGCACATACCATTGGGAACCAATCATACGGGGGTGATGTTTGCTAGTTGTGTAAATTTGATCAGTGCCGACTGATATCACTACTTCCAGGTAGTGTGCCATGTAGAGGGATGCTTTTTACAGGTTTTGCTGTAGTGGTTAATTGGAGTTGTCAGGAAGACAGTAGTGTTCTGGAGGCCCTAATGACAGGGTCCAAGATTGGCCAAGCTCATCAAAAAATGTAATGGGGGACTGGTCTTGATCCCCATTGAAGCTTCAACACAGGTCACTGCTAGACGAATTGACATCTACATCTAGGATGCCAAGGAAGGGTACACTTATACCGAATCTACGAGGGACACCATCAGCATGGGAAGATCCCAGGTGAATGTGGCAGGTACGTAGAACAAGAAAGTTTGTAATAAGGTTAGGCGGCAACCTTAGACCCATGA
>JAQGCC010006630.1:0-10031 GCA_034698905.1 Xestoiulus laeticollis
AACCAAACCAGATACATTATTCCGAATAAATATTAATTAAAAGTTTGAAAATTTAATTTCATTGTCTAAAATAGTCCAAAAGCAGCATAGCTGTTTTTTGCGTGACATTACTGCCGCATATCAAAACTTTTTGATATGCGACAATGCGGTCTGCACGGCAACATAAGCGACTGTGACTTGAAAAACTGTTCGCACGATGGAAACTGCGGCCATGACAGGAGAGTCGCGGCTTTATTGGCTCCGTGAGAACGGGGCTTAAGTTGCCGACCCCTGGACTACATCGATGGCAATGCAAGTTTATCGGTTAGGGCCTCCTTCGTCAACCCATAAATATTTAGGTTCCTTGACGGGTCCGACAAAAGAATTCTGTCTTGTTTAACGGTATCTATTATTTTACGTACTACGCGGTAATGCAGACGAAAATTCTCCGTGAATTCGATGAAGCGCGCGCCCCCCCGTGTTTTTTAGTTTTGAAGAAAACGCAAATCCGCAGCGTGTGTCAGTTGCGCGTTCCTGCCCGCACAAAAGAGGATTATTGCGCCCTATTTAGCGCAAAAAAAAAAAAAACGCCGAGCTGCTACGTGTACTCCCCTCCCAGACTTACGTGCTTTCTTTTGCGTCTTAGTTTGCTTTGTGCGGTTTTTGCCATCGTTGTGCGAGCGCTTACAAGAAGCTATTGACGCGCTCACTTTTTGGGCCCTCCGCCACCGCCAGCACCGCCTGCCGTTGCCTTGCGGTTGACCGGCAGTTCCACGACCAGATCCGTTCCCGGGTAGTGTGGCAGGTTGAGTGCGTACTTGAGGGCCATGTTGGGGGGTATGAACCTGCCTCCCAGGAAGTGGTGCTTGCCGGAGAAGTGGACGGCGCATTTCTTGGGGGCGGTCAGCGAGATGAGGAACTCTGGCTGCAGGCCATCGGGATCGCCTCTTTCCACGTCCCAACCTGAGAGTAACGAGCGAGACGGATCCAGAGTTAAGAGGTGGGGGCAGTTAACGCAAGAGTATCCCACACAGGCTGAGGGAAACCACGTGGAAAATATCGATACGGTCTGGGCTTAAGAAAATCGGACACACACACACACACACACACACACACCTGAGGGAATGTCGATGCTGCCCACGGGAATCTCGACCTTCTTCAGCTTTTCCAGGACGTCGGCGAAATCGCCGCGAATCGGTCCTTTGAAGCTGAATCCGAAGATGGCGTCCACCACGAAGTTGAAGGCTTCCGTGATCAGCTGGGACTCGGGGAGGAAAAGCAGGAACGGGATGTCCATCTGCTGGCACTGCTTGGTCAGGTTCTGGAACAGGGGCTTGTTGGTCCGCTTCGGGTAATACACGGACGGGCTGTAGCCCTGGAAGAAGGAAAAGACCACGCTTGGCAACGAGAAGACCACCAAGTAAGGATTATTAGGGAAACTCAGCTGAAGCAGTGCTCTACCGTATGTTTAACAAGCAATATGTCCTTTGCTCCTCCCAATTTACACGCTCACATAGCTTTTCCCAACAAAACATGACAACCATAACATGTCCATAGCCCCTCCCATCCGCCTGCTTTTATTAGCTCCTCCCATCACCATGTCTATAGCCCCTCCCATCCACACACTTATACAGTGTATAACACCTCCCAGCAGCACATAAATATAGCTCCCCCCCAAACCCATGCCCATATAGCTCCACCCAATGACAACAACGCCCACATAGCTCCTCCCATCCACATGCCCACCTAGCACCTCCCATCAACACAAATTGAGCTCCTCCCAACCACACGCCCATATTGCCCCTGCCATCCATATGCCCATATAGCTCCACCCAATGACAACAACTCCTCCCATCCACACGCCCACATTGCCCCACCCATCCATATAGCTCCACTCAATGACAACAACATACCTATAACTCCTCCCATCCATACGCCCGCATAGCTCCTCCCATTCACATGCCCATAGCACCTCCCATCAACACAAATATATCTCCTCCCAACCACACCGTCATATTGCCCCACCCATACATATGCCCGCATAACTCCTCCCATTTATATCTCCTCCCTAACAACATGCCCTTAGCCCCTCCCATCTACACGCCCACATAGCTCCTCCCAATTACACACGCCTAGCTCCTCCCACAGGCAAACCTCTTCAGGAAGATTCACAAGTGGTGCAGATTTGAAACTGATGTGCACGAATACGCGGCCTGTACTCACGAACATCTTGAGGTGCCTGGCGCAGACGAGTCCGTCTCCTCCGTTGTTTCCGGGCCCCACGCAGACTAGGACCGTGGCCCCTTTGCTGAGCTGGGCCAGGGGATAAGCGCGGGCAAGCGCGATGGCCGAGCTCAGGCCGGCCAACTCCATGAGCTGGTCCACCGAAAAAGAGTACTCGTTGAAGAGTTCCTCGTCGATCTTCGTTGCCTCTTCTTGGCTGAGCGACGAAAGAAAAAAAAAAGAAAAAAGCAACTAAGAACAAGAGAGCCTTAAAACACATCTTGTTGTCATTTTGGTCCATACGTGGCCCCTGAGAGAATTTTCAATATTACCAACAACAGATCTGGACACCATTTCATTCATGCACTTTCAATACATGTACCTAAACATTTCCGATACGGCCCTAAACACCCGAACGCTTACATGCAATAACTATAAGAACATTTCCAATATGGTCCTCAGTAGCCGCATTCTGGCCACATTTCCTCCCTAACCCACGGAATACAATGAAACCTTTGAATAGCGTACCCTATTGAGACCGAACCATGAGGTATGCTACTTGGAGGGATGTGCTATATGAAGGCTCAGCTAAAATGATGCCCATAATGAATCAAGATATTATCCTGATGAAGATGCACAAAAATATATGTTGCAATTTTGAATGGTTCTTAACATAAACGAAACCGTAAAATACAAATAGAAAACAAATGTATACGCTCTAATACAAGTGCATCTATGTAGATGTAGCCATTTTTACTTTATATTGGGTGTACATGCATGTATCTAAATACCTTTTCTAAATGGTAAATATGCATTCACTATATGCTAATGTATTTTATACAACATTTATCTTCCTCATTTCGGGATTTCCCACTGAGTGAAATTTCATTGTTGCATTGCTTTGACGTACGCTCTTCGCAGGTAAAACCGTGATTTTGTCCCAAGAAACCAGTACGCATGTCGCGCAGCGCAGGGAGTACGCTATATGGAGGTAGTTTGTTCTATAAAATCGATCCGTGCCGACTGCATGCGAGGGTGTACTTACTCCCAAGTAGTACGCTATATGGAGGGCTCTTATTCGCAGGTTTCACTGTACAGATAATCAAATGTCTTTCTATGTGGAATTGGAATCGTTAATTTGCGAATGCTATTTTGGATTCTCCCGAAGACCTAAAAACATTTCAAATATGGCTTTTATCATCAAAACATTTTTACTACAGGGCCTCAAAAACCTCTGAAGATTATTGATATGGTTAGTTAACTAATCAAACATGGTTTAGCACCTAAATTGCACTTCCAGCATGGACCTTAAGACCCTAAACACTTTAAATACAATGTAACATGGGCTTGTCACCAGCAAAACCTTTCCAATTTGGTCCTCAAGATCTAAACATTTAAAATATGAGTGCGAAGACCCAATTCCGCTTGAAATCATAAGATCCGAGTCTCGGCAATGGTCAAATAAAAAAAAAAAAACAATTAGGAAACATCACGCCATAGAAACTCCCTTAACGATATAGATGTAGGGAAGGAATAAACAAAACAAAAACAAAAGCTCTCCATATAATTCATCGTGAATTTCCCCAGCGGATTATATGATTATAAATCGGCCAATTTGCCATGCTGAAACACCCCGGAAAACTCATCTTTTTCGATTAGTGGTGATAAAATGGGATATGGCCATTCAATTTGATCTTTATTAATCCCCCGACTCTTCAAATGCACCGAACCTGTTGATCAGAGCCTTCGAATTATACGAAATGCACTTTATGGGGAGGGAAAACCGATCGATATTTATACGAAGGGACGAAATATTATATTTACTCTGCTTTTCAAAAAAACCCTGATCAACATTTACGACTGGCAATCTCGTTTTAAGCTAAAATGGCAACAACACACACACACACACACACCTTAATTTTGAAACACGACAAGTGTTTTAAGAAATATGTGCTACGTGCACTCTCGCGGGTTCCCGATTATACCCGATAAAATTAAAATTTTAAAAATATTTCTTTTCGGTATTTCGGTTGATAATCGCGTATTGTTTCGGGGTTTCCGCGGTGTTTCGGACAATGTCGGTGGAGAAAACACATGAAAACAACACGCGAATAAATACACGTAAATTGCAAACACGTAAAAAATAAAACGAAAGCAACACACGAGCGACTAGAAATACACAAAATCAATTTAATTGAAAACAGGGGATAAAAAAACACGACAACATGCGCGGGAAAAACGCAAGAAATGATAAGACGACAACTGGGATAAAAAACGATAAAAAAAAAACACTTAAAACCACGAGAAAATTCTTTAAAATCTAAAATCCATGACCGGCCAGGGCCGGGGCATAACTATTAGCCGACAATTTCCATTTTTACAGCAGACGAATGGCTAGTTCACACCAGCGATTTTGTTGCGGCTATATGCCACGACTAAGTTGTTGATTATCGATATTGCGCCGAAACTTGTTGAGCCACTGTCACGGGATTGGATGGAAGAACAGTTTAAGAATCTTTATTTGTCCAGGTTACCATAGTACCACCCGCAAAAGTATACTCGAGCTCCTCCGAGCAATTCACGCGACCATGACTCGACACAAATCGAGAAATCCATCAGTAGGCTACTAAACGCAGTTGTGCCATAGCCGCAACAAAATCATTTGTGTGAACCAGACCTTCACTATGACCAAGACACTTTGGCTCGGCCACTACGACACTACGACACTACGACACATTGTACACATACAACTATACACATGTACGTGTGCATGTATTCACCTGTACACACCATGTACATGACTACATGTATACAAACATGTACGTGTACATGCTGTTAATAATTACCATTATTAAGATTAACAAAGAAAGATGTTGAACTTTTAATGTTTTTTCAACATAAACAAAAGCGAAGAAATTGCTTTGGCGTACGCTATTCACAGGTAAAATCGTAATTCTATCCCAAGGAACAAGTGGGCAAGTCGTGCCTCGCAGGTAATACGCTATATAAAGGGCCCTAATTCACTGATTTCACTGTACGACCAAGCCGCTCCCACTTCGACTAAGCGACGCTCACTGCGACTAAGCCACACTCCACTACGGACAAGCCACTCCCCCTGCAACTAAGCCACACCCCACTACGGACAAGCCACTCCCCCCTGCAACTAAGCCACACCCACCCCCTGCAACTAAGCCACACCCCACTACGGACAAGCCACTCCCACTGCGACTAAGTCACTCCTGCACTATACAGCGCACTACTAATCACACAAAAGTACATGTCAACACTGCCACCAAGACACTCTTAGGGTGAAAACATAGTGCTATCAGCGAATCAAAAATCGATTCATTCTAGAATGATTCCTAAAGACATACCTGAAATTCACGATGCACCTACACATAGTTAATCTGCGCATCACATCATTCTAGCATGAATCCAGGACAAGAACGAGTTTGTCTTTTCTAGAATCATTATTGCTTTCAAAGATTTCTAATTGGTTGGCCCATTCACGTGATTTCGTCACCTGCGTTATTCGAGTACTATGTTTTCACCCCTACAATTATACTGTTCTTCATTACGTATTATCGAATATTTGATCCGTTCATAAAATAATTACAAAAATCCACAAGGACATCAATTCCCCTCCGCACGAGTAAGGCTAAATGTTGACAACAATGTTTTCCTAAAAGCAGCGAAACACATTTTTTTACTGAATTTCCGGCAACGACATTGCGACCGGCTTTTTAACCGTAAAACTTTGGTTGGTTTTACCTGAGCAAGCTGATTGTCTCTCCCAGACTCATGGTAGAAATTCCCTTGGCTAATTCGGCCGCGGCAGAATTCGTACTGCCTTCATTGTCCTTGTCGAAGCTGGCACCTCTGATGTGTCGCTTCAGAGAAAGGACATTCCAAGTGCGACGCTCGGGTTTCTCGTTGCCGCTCATGTTTACAAGCGAAAAAGTTGACGCACACAAAAAATACTCAAATACTGCAGCACAAGAACTTCTTTCTTCAGGATTTCAAAGGGGGAGAAAAGTCCATGGAAACTTGCAGAGAACTTCGAGATTTCTTATTCGGTCTGTGCGCTTCGAGCAGCAGACGACAGCGCAGTCAACGATGACAAATAAAGTTGATTAAAGAAGATTTAAGTTGATGGTTCAAAACTTTAAAAAAAAACTGCAGAAAATCCAGAGATTTCTTCTTTGGTTTAAAGATTTACGAAAGTTGGTTTGCCGATGAAACTAGCGGTGTTCAAAACATTGATGTCAACATCTCAAAAATTACATCAAATTGAAAGTTGCCTTATCGATTTTCAGTAAATATTAATTACAGTTCAAAGCAAGATGAAAATATGTCAAAAAGTGCAAAAATATCCCAGATTTCTTTAGCATAATACTCAAGAATTCCTCTAGTATTAAAAAACTCTGTTTTTAAAACGACTTTCAAACAAGATTCATATAAATTCTGTTAGTTCGAGTTAGATAAAAAAAAAAAAATCACAAGAAAAATAATCATCAAAACTGCAAAAAATCTTCGTTTGAAGAGGTCCTGATCTTGACACTGATGGATTGATTGTTGTGTGATTTCTCAAAGATGGCAGAAAAGACACTCGAGAAGGGAATAAGATTCAGTTTAAGAAGGAAGGAAAATTAGACGAAGACATATCACCATTAAAAAAATTGCATAAAAGACCGTCAACAAAAACTACAAACAAATGAATGACACTATCAAAAAACCGAACAAGACACTAGGACGTTGTCTAAAACTGCAGACAGCACCATCAATTACTGAAGATGTCTTTCGTAGTTTCCGAAACTATATAATACACGTCAAAACCAGTAAACCAGACATTTTAAAAACTGACAGAAGCAAAAGTGAAAGAGCGTTGACTCCTTGGCCAAAATTCAGGCGATCCAAATTAAAATACGAAAACTCCATCGAATATTGCAGGAAACACTGTGAAAACTTACGGAAAGTGTAAAACTAAAAAAAAAAATACTATTATCGAGCGCTACAAAATAACGCAAGACCAAAACTTGTAGATAACAAAATAAAATCAAAACTTGCAGATCACACTGTCAAAATCTGTTGAAGAGAGAATTCAGTTAAAACTGACAAAAACCGCAAAATACACAGTCAAAAATTGCAGTATGTGCTATCGAAATCTCAGAAAACACAAATATAAAACTCACAGAAAAACATAGTAAAAAAAACTGTAGTAATTAAAAAAGAAAAACACCATCAAAAATTGCATAAAGCAATGCAAAAAAAAATCACAGAAAACACTTAAAAAATTTAAGAAAAACAAAGTGAAAAACTGCCGAAAACATCAAATAGGCCTATTGTAGAATTAAATGTCAAAACTGCAGAAAACACGATAAAATCTGCAGAAATAAATTTGCAGAGGGATAAAGCAGTAAACACTGTCAGAAGCTGCAGAAAAACAGCATCAAATATTGTAGAAAACACTGTCAAAACTCACAGAAAACTGCAGAAACCACTGTCACGCGCTAATAGAAGACAATGCCTTGCAAAACCAGCAGCAAAAACGTCAAGGACAGCATAAAACAGCATCAAACACTAGAAAACACTGTCAAAAAACTCACTTGAATCACTGTCAAGCACAACAGAAGCAAAAATTCAAAAAAAACAGCAGAAATCACCAACTGAAACTGTAGAAAACAGCATCGAACATAGTAGTTAAACACTGTCAAAACTCACAGAAACCAAGTGGAAAAACTGCCTTCAAATTAGCAGACACAGCAGAAGCCAAAACACAGTCCAACGCTGCATGAAAACAGTGTCAGCATCAGTAAAAATTGCAGAAAACAGTGTCAAAAAAACTCACAGAAACAGCAGACGAAGAAGAAGCCACTGTCACTCGAACACAGCGTCTTGTTTGAAACATTGCACAGAAGACAGTGGCGGTTGAATGCACACTTTCAGTGTCCAAAGAGCGAAGACAGTGTCCAAGATGGGCAGAAATTCTGCTGACAGCAGCGTCCCAAGACAGTGAACGTAAAAGAAGGACAAAGGTACATAAGGTAATGTCCCTTTATGCTCTAGGGTAGGTCTAAACACAGCTGTTTTTTGTTATAGAAAAAGCCTAGGTTGCTAGCTGTCTCTCGTACTTGCTCCTCGGTGGACTAATGGCGTCCTCGTCGTCGGAGATTCTGCTAAACATCAAAGACAGACAATCGATAAAAGCACTAAGCACTAGTAAAGCAGTCAATTCAACTGGTGGGACACGTGGCCAATGAGGACAGTCCTATAGCACAGGTATATATACGGGAAATGTGCACTTTTATAAACAGGAGGAGTCTATCATCTCTTATTAAATTCCAGCTTATTTATTTTAAAATAAATGTTGACATTTTATCATTTCTATAGAGATGCGAGACTGGCTAAGTGTGTCATAATTCAATTTTCATGAAAACTACCGTATACATTTCTAGTGTAAGGAATCCAGCTAACCAGACTTTAAAAAAACCAAATTAATTATTTAAAGGTAATAACACGTGGTTTGTCAGATGTGAAATAATTCTATCAATTCAACTTAAATGACTGAATATATCGATTTAAAATTTCGATCATTTAAAATGTCAGTTTACGATAAAAATTATTACAACTATTAAAGGTAATTAATTACATGAAGTTTGCCAGATATCAAATATTTCATTGTTATTACGAAAATGATTCAATTATTTTATCTTGTTAAAAATCATTTAAAAATTTCGTTAAAAATTATTTTCAATTATTGTTGAAAACTATGTACAATTTTTTGAAAATCATTTCAATTTATAAAGGTAATCACTGTAGGCTACATGTGATTTGCTTGATGTCAAATATTTAATTAATATTAAAAAATCATTGAAAATGTTGTCCAAATCTTTTAGAAATACTAATATATATTTTTACAAACCAATTCTATTTTTGATAAAAATGATTTTCAAATTTTGCTAATTTTTTTAAAATTGCGTTGAAATTCGTTTAAAATTTTGATAAAAATCATTTATGTCTATATACATAATACATGAATCTGTTCAGCTTGTGAAAATCTCCATACATTAATTCAATCTCCAGGAATACTAAAAACTAGGTCTAAAATTGTCGCGGCACACCAAACAAGATTTGCTCTGTTTAAAAGTTTTCTAATGCAATTAATCTGCTATAAAAACCTACATTTCAATAACTATAATGCACTTCGGAAGCACAATTTTCTGGGTCTAGCGGATGTTAAAAACGGTAGACGACCCTTGTTACTAACCAAATATTTTCTGCGTAATTTCCCCCTGATTTTGTCAGGGGTTTCCATGGCGATTTAATGAAGTGCTTCGATCCATATTTTATAGAATCTCAACAAAACCCCCGTCGTATTTTCCTCAAAATATATAATCACGACGTAAAATGTCAGATTTAGCCCTTGGGAATTCGCCATCAGGTGCTTTTTAAGTGGATTTCTAAATACGATCTGCTAAGAAAGCAATTAAGTAAAAAAAAAATCCACAAAATTCAGCACAAAAAAAAATGTGTCACTACTAGTATCAAAAGCTTTTAAAAAACATTAGAAATTTCCTCTTGAAATGTCTGATAGGTCAAGGGTCGACAAATTACAGCCAGAGAGGCCCATTGTCTCATTTCATTAACACATTTTGACATTACCACATTCAATTCAAAGCATCAAAACATACATGTAGGTACTAGTAGCCTATATACAGTGGAATTAGCTTACAACGATCTTCAAGCTGGTAACTAAAGCCGCGTCCACACCGCACAAAAACACGGAGCAAAAACAAAAAGCAAAAAGTAAAAAGCAAAAGCATGAAAAA
>JAQGCC010006631.1:0-10030 GCA_034698905.1 Xestoiulus laeticollis
GATTGCAACAACTTTAAATAATTTCCAAAGAGGAAAAAGTGAATATCAGACAAACCGACCATTCCCTTTTTTTCTAATTTGATATTTTTTCTAAACATAAGCTAAAAAGTTATAATTTGGGTTTCCGTGAAAAATATTCTTCGGTAAATTTAATAACATTTATTAAGGGCCGGTTGCACCAACTGAGGTTAAAATCTGTTAAAACATTGAATCTGTTAAAATTGTGTTGCACCAATTAACCCTTGATAAAACATCGCAGGGTTATAGAACCCATGTTCCAACATGCAAAAAACAAAATTCTAGAACAAAATTCTAGAACAAAATTCAAAAAAATTCTAGAAAATTAACCCGAGGTTAACCCTGCCTACTTGCTGGGTTAACCTTTCGCTAGATTTTCCCCTATAACCCACGCTTGTGCAATGCAAAGGTGAGTTAACCTAGTGTTATAAAGCAGGTTAACCTTAGGTTATTCTTAACCTTTGTTGGTGCAACCGGCCCTAAATAGAACACACATGACTTCCTATTCGGACCTATTTGGACCACCCTGTATAGTAATTAGGCTATATTATACTATAGTACGTTTTAAGTACATGTATTTCAAGTAAATATTTTTCAATGGCATTTAATTCAGAACAATAGATTTTCCTAGGATATGTATTAATTCAGTGAAATTTCGTCTTTTTCCGCGATCTACTTTTGTGACTTAATCCAATTTTAAGTTTTTATAAAAGGTTCAAACTCAAAATTATTTGATTACGATCAAACCTACAGAAGTATTCGCCTCACAGGTATGGAAGTGACATATCTTATTTGACAATATAAGTGAGAAATTTTCAAAACAAATTACTTACCCAGCACTTTGAGTCGAGCAAGTGGTGATAAGAGAGTAACATTTGCAGTGACATTCTCGAAAACACATTGCCAAAGGCCATCGTCTTCTAAGCTTACTTTATCAATGGTCAGCGCGCACTCTCCCCTAGAAGTTTTGCCCACATAGCCATGCATGGTATTATTTTTTCGTAGCATTTTCACGTGACCATTTTTCAGCCAATAACAAGGCGAGGCGTCTGCATTAAAACTACATGGCATTGTAATGCTTTGTCCTGGTAATATGTCCATATTTCTTGGAAATTCCAGAAATAAAACTCCTGGGTTTATCTCTATATGGAAAATATAAATACAGTTGATATCGAGGTAGTCAACATTCAAATATTTTTTCCTATGCTATATTATATTTATTCAAAATTTGTTCTTAAGAATATCAAATCTGCATGAATTCAAAAGATCTTCCAATTTAATCCTTTCAAACCAAGAATAAAATTATAAAGTAACGTGAAAAAAAAATCGTTGCCAAATTAAAGGTCTCCAAATGTACAGTATATTAAAAAAGCGTACACATTTCAGAACATTAAAAAGTTTAATAAGTATTAATGCACGTAAACAGAGCTATATATTAAAATGATGCGGTTTTCCTAAATTTGGATAATTTCAACAACAACAAAAAGAAGCTTTTAAGATTTTTTTTAAGAACAATATTTTTAAGGTGATCTACAACACCACCATAGGGAAAGTTTTTGTTATATCTGCTTCTGTTGAAACACAAATTTATCTTTTTTTAAAATGTGTTTCGATAGAAGCAGGTCTAACAGAAAACTTTTCCCATAGGTAAGGATAGTGTTGTAGATCAACTTAATAAAGTTTATTTCGTGAAAATTTTGCGTTTTATTTGTAATTATATTATTTTTTTGAGTTTAGAAATAAATCAATTACACAACGTAGTTAACTAATGAAAATGTTGCGAGTTCGCATCACTTACTTGGAGATAGTTTGACCAGACGAGATTTAACTCCAGCTGTTGTGTCCGTTTTGGGTAATCCACATTGCCACATCCCAATATCTGCTAACTGAAAACTATGAATCTTGAGGGTGCAATTGCCTTCAGCTCGATTTCCCACAAATTGGTATCGTCCTTCTGTCTCCACTACATCTCCTCCCATTGTCCAGTAGCACCCAGGTGCTGGTGCATCAAAAATGCATGAAAGAGTGGCATTTTCATCGAATTTCACCTGTTTTGCAGCAGGTTCTTGGAAAATACGTATTGCTGCCATGGCCGTTTGAATCAGCCCACCTATAAAGACATGATTATTTCGTACATGTATCAATGATGTGCAAATGCCATTCTTATTGTTTCCTAATGTCGACATTAAAGAGAACTTCATTGAAGTTTTCTTACATATAAGCCAATATTTCCATGATCTAAACGACCGATTCATAATGTGTTTTAAATAAACAAATTTTAGTTTGATCGTCTAAAAGAACTTTATAAACTACTGTATTTCTGTTTCTGAATCCCAAAATAAGCAGTTTCTCACGAGACATATTAATCGCACCAATAAATGCTATGCTTAAATTGTTTGTACAGGGCAAGATTCGCCCTTATCAGTGTCTATATTTGAACTTATGCATGAAAGCTGGCCTTTATTCTCTTGTCTTTATATAATCAAATAAGAGATAAAACATGCTCGTTTTGGTTTAAAAAAAAACGATCGCATTGTTCTCTAGAGTTACCATCTGCTTTTTCCAATACTGCAAATATGATATGAGCAACAATTCATTCAAAAACAATTATTACGAAAACAATATTATTATTTATACAATTTGGCATTTGGACAACCTATATAAGTTTCCATGTTGTTTTGATTTTGGTTATCTTTGGTGGGTGAATTTCAGTTGACAAATTCGGAAACCTCCTTAAACTTTTACTCACAAATAGAAATAGATAAAAAAGATAGAAACATAAACTGCAGAAAACAGAAAACATTATAAACATAAATCAATTCAGAATATGAGTTACTATGAAATATGCTTTTTAAAGTCTTCGCAATGATACGATTTCTCGTTTTCTAATTTTGCATTATACGAATTAAAAAAATTACTTAGCTTTTATTTTACTTTGATTTTAAACGGCTCTTAATTTTCCCAGCTGAATGCCCAAGTTACATTAATATCGAATAGGATGCTTTATTTTAATACATTTCTGATTATCCCTAAAAATTGACGAGGTCGCTCATTTTATCCACTTGACGCGTATGCGCCCATCTAATCCCATAAAGAATAACGTGATAATTAAACTTTTGAATAACTTCAGTTTTACAAAAAAACAGAAGCTTAACAAAAAGAAAATAATTTAATCGTTTTCAAATAACCCGCCAAATCTTTTGTAATGAAAGCTGGTGGCGCTTCTGTCACAGTCCTTTCTGTGTAGTGTGTACAGATGGTGGTTGTGATCCAAGCACTTGTGATCTTTATAAATAACATATCATTGGATTTTCTGTAAATTTTAGTTAACTGCAGGCTTTTTCCTGAAGTTTGAGCACGAAGAATGACCACATCATTAGATATAAGACTTAAGAAAGTCAGCAAGATTTATCATGAAGGGGTAAATGTCGTTGTCGTATGTTTCATGTTGCATAAATGTAATATTCAATGTTGTTCAATATATGAATTTATATAGGAAAATGTGACAGGATTCGTGGTAATTCAAAGCAAAAATGAAGTTCGTCATGATGGCATCAGTCTTTCAATCGAAGGATCTGTCGTATTGCAGTTGAGCTCAAAAAATGTGGGAATCTTTGAAGCGTTTTATAATTCTGTTAAAGTAAGACTCAGTTTTATAATTATACGCCCATTAATGTGTCCATGAAGCAGTGTTAACCAGGCGCGTACTTTACTATGTGTTTTAGCCAATCCAGTTATTAGCCTACAATTTTGAAGTTGCCAAGCCTGGAAAATTACCACCGGGTAAAACGGAAATACCTTTCGAGTTTCCGCTGAAGGGAAAAGGCAGCAAGGTTTTGCACGAAACATATCATGGCGTTTTTGTGAACATACAAGTATGGTTTAGTTGATACGTGCCCGGCATAGGTTGGTACACCCACAATTCTCGCTATACGGTTCGTAGGGAGGATTGCCGTGAAGCGAAACGCTGTATATATAACAAAAACATGACATTGTAAAATAGCGAAACAGAGTATTCCCTACTTTTTTGGCCATAAATCCAAGAAATTTAGGCTGGAAATGAAAACTTGTCCATAATCTGTAAAGGCCATTATTGCAAAAAGCCATATAATGGTTGAGCGACTGTATAGCGAGGTACGGGTGTGCGGATTACATTTGGGTCTTTGAAAAAATTGGCATGTAATGTACCGCTGAGCTTGCTTTTCCAGTATCTGCTAAAATGTGATATGAAAAGGCCACTTTTGAACAAAGATCTTCAGAAAGTCGCAGAATTTATCGTGGAATACAAGGTATGTGATTATTATCCAATTGATTATCGGTAATAGTTACGGGGATATATATTGGGAGTGTTACATTTTATTTAAAGAAAGCCGGTTTTCCTTACCGATTTCCGTTGTTTTTAACTCATCAGTGCGTTTCGGTATTTTTTCCACATTACTAATATCCCAAGTTTAAAAACTTTAAATTGTTACATTACAGGATGGAGAAAAGGCAGTCCCAAAGCCCATAGATTTTCATATCACTCCAGAGTCCCTGCAAAATATCAAAGAGGTAAAGGTTGGAATCTCCAAACTAAAACACAGAACATCAAAGTTTAAAATGTGGAGCTATACCTTTTAAAGGTGGTCTTGACCTTTTCCATTAATATATCAGAAATCCAAAATACCGAGATTTGCTGTCGTGGGTAAATTGGATTCTACGGTGTGCTGTATCAATCAACCTTTTACTGGTGAAGTAAGCTCATTTGAGGATCTGTGTAATACTTGGCTCAATTGTAAAAGTACAGGTAATTAGATTTTAATCACTCGTTACAGTTAATAGTTGAAAGATGTGAAGTACCTATCAAATCAATTGAACTTCAGCTAGTCAGAGTTGAGACTTGTGGTTGTGCTGAAGGGTATGCAAAGGATGGTAAGTAACACGTTATCGAAATCCACGAGATCATTTTTTTAAAAATAAAGGTTAAACTAAATTTCATTGTTTAGCCACCGAGATCCAAAATATTCAGATCGGAGAAGGAGATGTGAATCACGGAATTCCGATTCCCATACACATGATATTCCCCCGCCTTTTCACTTGTCCGACCTTAGTAAACACAAACTTTAAAGTGGGTAAGTACAATGCATTTGTAAAAAAGACTTTTTTAAATTTGAGTTTACATACATTTATTTCTTCTTTTGTCATCATCTAGAATTTGAAGTCAATATCGTTATAATATTCCATGACGATCATCTTATTAATGAAAATTTTCCAATACGGTTGACAAGGTTTTAACAGCTGTAAGCAGGAGCTTTAAACAACTTATACCTACTTGCAATGTGCTAATCGATATCGCCCAGCATTCCTGGATTTATACCATTTATTGTTTATAATATTAAATAATTATTGTAACAAATTACTAATTTGAACACAGAATAAAGCATTGTATTATACTTGTGAATTTGGGTAATTTAGGTTAATTCTGGGTTAACAGACGAATTTCATGAAATTTTGTTATTTAAATTTCATGTGCCAAGAGATTTGACTTAAAAATAGTGTTCAAGACGGATCGCTAGAGCCTAACTTACAGAAAATGCAATGGCAAAATTGCGTAAAAGATCCAGATTCTTTGCAAATAAGGATTTGATAATAAAAACAGTTTTACCTTGCAAAGAAATTGGCCAGAGATGGCTGCTAATTAACGAATTTTGTAATTTTTTTTTAAATAAGTGAACTTAACAGCAATCCAAAATTACACGTGAAAAAGTTCTAACGAACTGCAAATTGCACATATGTTGGAATTTTTTTCACGTGTAATTCTGGATTGTTTTCAAGTTGACTTATGTTTTTTTAAATAGCCTTAGAAAGTTTATAAAATTCGTCAATTAGTAGCCATGGTAAAACTAATTTTACTATCAAATCCTTATTTGTAAATAATTTCTAATTTTGCTAATTTTACAAATCAAACAACATATGCAAGTAAAATTTGTGCTATTTAGATGTAATTATTTTTTCAATAAGCAGTCATCGAAATAATGCTTGTGTATATTGCATGCATAATAAATGAAAAAAAATTCACCGGTAGAGAAGTGCCGAAGGGTAGGATTACTGAGAATGCAGTACTGCATGTAACTTACTGAAAGGATAATCAAAGTATTTCTGGGAGAATTACATTAACTTTAGAACAGCATATGAGATAATTTTTTGAGATACAATAATGAAATTATGAAATAGTAATCGTAAGCTAAGCGCTTTTGGGGTAAATACTGGTCACAAACTGATTGCTTTTGTAAACTAGTTATCAAATCACTAAAAATGAACAAGTTTTTACTAGTAAATTTAAAAGACGATCAAGTTTTGCACTGGGTTCCCTGAGCAAATACTATGAAATAAGACTGAAATGTATGGCAACTCCATGAAAGTGGTTGGTCACTCAGTAGGGTGGTGCATATAAAAATTAACTTTCAAATTTTGAAATGGCAGGGGTAAGAAACGGAAAATATTTGCAGGGGTCCCAAGAACTAGTGGTCTAGATTTACGTTAGCTTATAATGCATATTTTGGGACATTTTCTGATAATTAACTTGCCCTTTGTGCAGGTTTCCTGTTTTGGATATGGTGCAATTTTTTTACCAGCATTGTAAATGTTTAAAAGTACAAAAACTAAAAGTTTTTAAAAAATGTGCAAAATCCTTGAATCCTTGAATGTACTTGTTTGTATAAAGAAAAATTGTTTCAAAAAATGTCCAGAAAGGAAACAAGCATTCAATTACAAAAAGCTTATTATCAAGAAGTAAAGATTCTAAACTTTCTAAAATAGTCTAATAGGAAATTGATGAAATACATTAGATGTACATCTGCAAACCATTTGCCATGTTTTTCTCATAAATAGTTATCAAAGCAGGAATCAACAAAGAAAACCACTTAATAGTGAAGCAAATAGTACCTTTTTAAAGATTTGCGTAAATCCAAAAAAAAATTCTGGAATTCAGTTCTATTCACATTTGAAAGAAAGTTTAACATATTTGGAAGTGTGATGAGAGCAAAAAGTCTAGCTTGGTGGAGGGAACGTTCTGGTTTGGGGCTTTATGTCAGCATTTCTTATAAGCAAAAAAAAATGCTTTTGAAATGTATTCCCAAATGCAAAAAGTACCTCAATCTAAGGCCGGAATTCATAGTCGTATAAGTAGTACTTATTTGTATACTTTTAACATACAAGTAGTGCTTATTCGACGACTTTGAATTCCGGCCTAAGTGCATTTGGAAATGCATTTTTTTTGCATATTAATACTTCATTGATTATAATGTATAATGGAACAGATATAAATATGTGAGTATTTTAAAAGATATTTTTGACCATCTACTTCAAAAACACGATGAATATTCCAGCAAGAGTATGACCATAGTCAGGGGCCCAGAGAGCCAAAGCTGGAGTAAAAATTGTTACTGGGCCCCACAAAAAACATGGTGGTAAATGCTTTAAGGGCCCCGTTTCAATCGAAAAAAGTAAGAGACAACTGGGAAAAAAATTTGAAAAAATTCATAAAAACAATCAAAACTACGACAAATTCGTTAAAAAATTTCTGACCTTAATTCCATATAATATTTATAGGAGATTTTATAGCAAATTAAATTTATTAAAATTTTAAAAATTTCATTCAGAAAAAGTTTAGAAAATCATGGGTTATAGGATGTTACCCCAAGATCGCACAATTATTTAAATTTTAAAAATTTCATTCATGAAAATTGCAGTATGCATTGTACAAAATAATGTCAATTTTGTAAAGTGTCTCATTTGCCACCATGTCCCAAACATGCATTTGTCTGTTTTTCCTTATTTAAAAAAAATCAATATAAGCAATATTTTTGGTTATAATTGACCCTTTTTTTTTGGTCAAATAAAATGTTATAGACAATTATATTTCAAAATATTTTTATATAGAAAATTTGTGCAATTGTACAAGTTTACCCATCACTTCTGTTGAGCATTATACATGAATAACATTAATTCTAAACCCCTGCCGATTTAAGCAGGTTGCATACCAGCTAGAATAAGCCTTTTTAATTTTTTTTAAATATTATTTTGTAAACTGTTAGGAACAAATGGAAAGTTTAAATTTTTTGTTTATGTATATGTATGTTCCATTTGATGGAAATACGTCAGTAAAGTTTTTAATTGTTGAGGGTCTGGTAAACTTTACAGACATATTTCCATGAAATAGAATATACGAGACATAAACAAAAAAATAAATAATAGAATATTTATTCTAGGTCCTCGTACATTTAATTCCATTTGTTCATAGCAGTTTCCAAAATTAATGCAATTTTAAGAGGGTATGCAATACCCTCTTAAAAAATGTTTTCGCTTAGTACACTCCACCGATTGTATGTAATGTACTTGCAGTACATATCTGATCAAATTCCTTCTTGAAGGCGCAGCTAAAGGTCGAGACAGGTAGACCCCGACATAGTAGTATACTGTATATGCGGCTATATCCGCATTGATCTTCCGTAATTTGTCCGACATTTAATTATTTGTACGGCGAAAGAAAAAAAAACTAGTGAACGTACCTAGCTAGACGTACGAGCATTTTTCGAATTGAATACGAATTTAAGCGCGCATATGATAAACAAAAGAGGCTGGGCTACGAGGGAGTGGCGGAAACGACTAGTGAAATTGAGGGGGTAGTGCGTGCACAAGCTTGGCCGAATGCCAGATTAAAAATGCCTGCAACTGGCAATATAAAATTGTTTACAGAAGAAGCAACCCGAATCGTTCATAGTTGGCTGCGGATGTCGGCCAAAATCACTCTTGAGAAGCCTACTGCATGAGCGAACCTTACCCACTCCTCTATTATTATCATCATCATCTTTTCAAGTGCCCTACAGTGATTTTCCCCATGCTGACTCTACTCACGATCGTGCTTCGTAATGCAGCCTTGAAAAAGGAGAAACTGCCGAGGGACTTCTATCGTGTCCTGTCTCTGTCCAGCTCCAAATCACCGAAAGTCCAGGTAAAAGGGAGTGGTCAGCGTCGGCCTGCACAGAACCTCATCCGCACCTTAACAAGCAGGACCATGCCGAGCAATACCGGGATCATCTTCAGACAGGTACGGTAGTCGAGCAACATGTGTACGCATGACCTTTAGGAGTAGGCCTAAACAGGCGATAAACATTGAAAACTCAAGGATAAGAAATTTAACGCAATTAAATGTACACTTTATGTAAATAGCAATTACATCATGCATGTATTTTTGCTTTTTTATCCGAATTCAATTCCGATAACTTGCTTATGTATATACATGCAATTGGAATTATATACTAGTATACGTACGGAATTTCAGAGGTGAAAGGTTATTCATTTATTAGTATATATTTGACCCTTAATTATTTCTGGTGTATATATATATATAGAAATTCGAATTAAAAAATGCAATCCCAAATGTATACATTATAGTTATTCTTTTTTTTACGTCATTTTAAAAAATAAGGAAACTGTATAAAGTAAAATTAATAAGATGACAGAATTACTACTCTTAATTGACTATATTTAGGTGCGCGCATACTTAATTTTTTTAATTCTTGGATATCCATTTGTATCCGAGAAGAAATTCTGATAAAACGATCCGTGTTCTCAGAAAAATATACTTGTCTATTAATTGGGCCTACACTGCACATGTCATCATTTACTCCATGATGGGTACATGACTATTACATGTAATTCAATCGTTTAAATTGCGAGCCATATAATTTTTTAAAAAAATAAGTACATGTAATTAAAAATGCTACTGTTGGGTGAGGGCCATTTTTGGCCCGCGGGCCGTTAGTTGAGCACGCCTAATTTGCAAGGAATTGGTTTTTAAAATTTTGCGTTAAGGCTACATGTACTGGTATTTACAACTGTAGGTCGGATTTATCACTTCCTATTGGAATTTGCATTGAAATATTAATTCTTGTTTAAGGGGGAACGAAACACCACCTTTCCTATGGGTAAATTTCTTGGCCAAGACAGCGCATTATCTAAATAAATTTCT
>JAQGCC010006632.1:0-10029 GCA_034698905.1 Xestoiulus laeticollis
AAATGGCTTTGAAAACCAGTTTTTGCAGATAGAGGCGGAGAGCTATGCGAGGGGAACGGCCAGGCTAATTACCACTCTGATCGCACATTTTTACTGTGCTCCCCCAGTGAAAATATCCACGAGCCGCCACTGCATGTATGTGCAAATTCTTTAATTGTCAAGTCTTCAAAAATAATTTCCATTTAGTAAAAAAATGTCTTTATTTCTACGGTTTCTACATTGCAAGCATAAGGATTACACTGAAAATAAATCAAAATTCAAGCAAGGATTTTATCCCAAAATTATTATTAAAAAATCTAGAACAAGTTATAACATCTCATACCTTTTATAAGAAATTCACACATCTAATAATTCCAAAAAATAACTTGAGAGGAGTAGGTGCAGGATTGCCACCAATATTTCAAAACCGGCTTGCCTGACTTTGCCTGACTTTTACCACCATATACACAAATTTTGCCTAACTTTGCCTGACTAAAACAATAGAATTTCCTGACTTTGTCTGACTTGAGCTCAATTTGCCTGACTATTTTACATTTGCCTGACTTTTCCTGACTTTGCAGGTCAGTGGCAACCCTGTAGGTGGCTTTGAATCACAAACAGAATTAAAGTTGACCTTTTTCATTACACCAGTACATTGTGCCTCCAGAAACATGAGTCAATTTTTAAATATGTATTTAATACAATTAATTGTAGGCTAAAATTCTCTACTAACTTGTGACCAGATTAATAGCAGAATATTCAAAACAACCCTTCCAATCATCTATTAAACCAGGAATCTCATTAGTGGGTTCAAGCGGCTTATATCTTTCGATTTGCAAGGATAGATACCGATAAAAGTAAATATAAATTTCCGTAAATAACTAAAAACGCGACAAGCAATAAAAAAGTTCGATAAAAGAGTTCATGCCGATTGTAAACAAAAAGCAGGTCGAGTTACCAATTTGGTACATCCGACGTATCGGAGTCGCGAGTCGAGAGTGGCACTTGTAATTGATCTTCCAAAATAGGGGAGAAACGCTGCTCTCCTAGCTGCTTTGACGTCACCATAATTGCACTGCCCACCATGCGGTTGGTGACGCCACAATGCTCCCTCACCAGTGACAATGCTACAAGAATCGAGTATTAAAACGAATACGTCGACCTGCGCGTGTTATGACTGGACTGGGCTGATCCTAGTTTTTATTCATTGTTGGTTGTGGCGCAACCATTGGCGCTTATGGAATGTCCACTATAAGGGTGGGAGTGGCGATCATTGCCTTCGTCTCTTTCATGTTTGTCAGCGCAGGTGTGTCACTAATCATCAGGAAAGCTGGTTTAAGGCGGTTAATCCTGATGGTTAAATTTTTCCCCTTAATGTCGAGTGTAAAAGTTCTCTCGTTACGTGCGACCACCGCATACGGGCTATCATAAGAGTGCCGGCAATGGTCGTCGCATTGCGTCACGGCGAACAAAAACATGCGATGATTATGCGAATTTCGATGGGATGAAAACCGTTGGTCGGCTATGCGCAGATGTCGGAGTCGAACGAATTTGTTCCATCATTTCTCGTAGGTCTCCCGCAAATTTAGTCGGGTCTGTCGTAGCACCATGATGCCCCGATGTCCTCCTTAATGGCTGTCAGAATACTCAACGTGACCAGAGGCAGCACCTCAACCCACCTCTCTGTGGCATGACATTTAATAGCTGCCTTAAGCTGTTGATGAAATCGCTCCATAATCCTGTTGGTCACCGGATAGTAAGGTGTCGTACGAATTCATTCTGCCCCCAACAAAGCTGCCAGGGCCTGGATTAGAAAGGACTCAAATTGGCGTATTTGGTTCGTTGTTATGCGAGCTGGTGTTCCGAAACGTGAAACCCAGCCACCAACAAATGCCCGAGCGACTGTGTCTGCAGTAATATCGGTGATCGGAATCACTTCTGGCCACCGAGTAAATCTGTCTATGCATGTGAGGGCATAGCTAAAACCCTGCGACGATTGCAAGGTTCCCACGAGATCTATGTGGACGTGCTCAAACCTCTAGCCAGGTAAGGCAAATGAGCCCAGAGAAGCTTATGTGTGTCGTGCGATCTTCGACTTCTGGCAACTGACACAAGTGTGGGCCTACGTCGCACAGTCAGCTTTCACTCCAGGCAAGACAAAACGACTGGTGATAAGTCTTGTAGCACGCGCACTTGGATGAGACAGGCCGTGTATGCTGTCAAAAACGGACCTTTGACAAACCACGGGCACATCGACATGTAGTGGATGTAAATCGAGAGATGTTGTTGCTGGATCACGAAGGATGTTCTGCAAATTCAGACCGACCTCCTGAGCCTCAGCAAGCTGGCAAAAATCATTCGGCGAAGGTGAAGAAGTAGTTGCAATACGCGAAAGTGCATCGGCCATGACATTCTCGATCCCCTTCACGTGTCTGATATCGGTAGTAAACTATCCCAGGTAATCAAGTTGCCGCAGTTGCCGTGGTGATGAACGATCCGACTGCTGGGAAAAAGCGAACGACAGGGGATTATGATCTGTATAAAGAACGAAATCCCGACCCTCAACCATATGCCGAATTTGCTTAACCGCTGCATATGCTCTCAACAGCTCTTGGTCGTAAGCACTATAGTTGCGTTCCGTAGCTGAAAGTTTTCTTGAAAAGAAGGCCAGAGGTTGTCACACTCCTTCGTTTAACTGTTGCAGCTCTGCCTACAACGCTTGATCAGATGAATCAACCATCAGTGCCATCTGTCCCTTTTTGGATGGATGTACCAGAGTTGTGGCATCGACAAGATCTACCTTGCACCTCGCAAACGCCCTCCGCGCCTCCTCCGTCCACACAATTATGCGGTTATCATTCTTTTTGCTGTCTTTCAAATATTCGTTTTGTACCGCTTGATGCTGCGCCGCATTTATAACAAAGTCTGTTGTTCAAAGACTAAAAACAGTCTTTGTTGAAAATTTAAACTTAATTTAATGGCAAATGAAAATTGGAAAACTTATATGATAACAGTAAATAAAATCAAGCATTGAGTTGAGCATGACCTGCTAGGTCTGAGAGTTGTTGTGGAATGAACTAACTAAACTAATTGTTCAGTCAGCTGCATTCCCTGATTGCATAATCCTGTAATGCAATCTGCTCTTGGGACAGAGAGGAGCACCACCTGGATGGGCACCAAGAAATGAGCTCCATGAAAAGGGCGCCAAAAATTGAGAAGGTCAACAGTCTTGAATATGTGGTACGAGATATCGATCAGGAACAGTTGCAGCATTTTACCGGCGATAATCGCCACATGGACGCCAGTCCCCGGAACTCTTGCGCACCAATGAAGTGGACTGGCCAACTGACTCTTATAAAGTCTGCAGATGCCCTGTTCCATCATAAAATCAAATTCGGCTTTGGCCGCTTTAAGGCGATCCGGAGGCAGCTGGCGAGCCTTTGCAAAAACTGGAGGTCCATTAGTTTGAATTAAGCGAACGAGATGTGGACCACGCTGGAGAAAAAGTACGGACAGGCGACCGTCAGTACCAGATACGCACTACATCGCAAGTTTGTCACCAAACGTTGGACATCTGGCTCAATGATTGAGCACATTGACAAGATGCAAGACCTTGTATATCGAATTGAAAATGCTGGTGGAGACATCCAAGATCAAGAGTTTGTCTGCACGCTGTTGGGCAGCATGCCAGAAAGCTATGAAACCTTCGTCTCAGGAATGGAAAGCGGCGATGAAAGCCTTCTGACACCGGATTACGTGATCCAGAAGCTACTCTCAGAGTATGAGCGTCAGAGTGATCGTAAGGCAGCAAGTAATGCCAGCGAGAAAAATTCGGCACTTCACTCTAAGTCTGGCAACGGACACAGCCGAAAAACCGGTGGAAAGAGGGTCGACCGCTACAGCGACAAGGGTGACAAAAGTAGTGGAAATCATTTAGGGAAAAAGGAGATGCGCTTCTGCTTTAAATGTGGCAAAAGAGGTCATTTGGCGACCGATTGCCATTTCCCGAAGAAGGCTACATCTGTGTATGCCGAAAAAGCCAAGCTGTCTAGTCTAAATCACTGAAACTTCGGGGATAAAGACCATAAAGAAAATAATTTTTTATTCCATATTCAGGAGAGAGCAGCTGTGACTGTTAAAGATGTCTGGTGTTTGGATTCTGGTGCGACTAGCCACATGGTCAACGACAGAATTTTTTTCGAGTCTTGGCAGCCGATGAAGGGTTCCATTCATGCTGCGGACAACCGAACCACTCCTGTGATTGGTGTCGGATCAGGCACAATCTCCTGTCGATTAAGGAATGGAGAAGTAAAACGAGTAACACTGTTTAAAGTTCTACATGTCCCTGCTCTAGCTGAAAACCTCATGAGCGTAACCAAAGCTCATGATGCTGGCCTAGCAGTACACTTTGAGGATAATATAGCTACAGTCAGCGTGAAACCAGCGAACAGTCCAGATGACATCAGAATTGAGGCTCACCGAGAAGGACCGTTGTTCCGGTTCTATCCACTGCCACAACAGGAAGCTGCTTACATTACGAAGACTGTCTGCAAGTTACAGAGGTAGCACTGTCGTTTCGGTCACCGTGATTCTACAGCCATCAAGAAACTTGTGAGGGAAGGACTTGTGACTGGACTGGAGATGGATAGCAGTGATGAATTGGCTGAAATTTGTGAATGCTGTGCATGTGGGAAATTGGCGGCGAAATCATTTCCTCAGAGTACAACGAAAACAGCGAAACCACTTCAGCTCATTCATAGCGACTTGTGCGGACCTATGCCATTGGAATCAACAGGAGGTAATAAGTACATTCTGACGTTGGTAGACGACTACTCAAGATTCACTGTCATAGAGATTCTCAAGAGAAAGGATCAAGTTGCCAAAGTCATCTAAGACTTTGTTGCTGAAATGAAGACTAAATTTGACAGAAATGTTGAGATGATTCGGACTGACAATGGAAGAGAATACATAGGTCACGAGGTGCGCGATTTTTTGAAGTCGGAAGGTATACTGTGTAATTTCCCAGTTTACTGTGCCTTATACTCCTCAACAGAATAAAGTCGCCGAACGTAAGATCGTTCCCTTGTCGAGATGACCAGATGTCTTCTACTGAACTCAAGATTGCAGTCATACTACTGGGCAGAGGCGGTAATTTGGGCTAACTATTTACAGAATCTCTTACCTAGTACTGCCATTGACCGAACTCCTTATGAGTTGTTCCATGGAAAACGCCCAGATGTTGGACATCTAAGAGTGTTTGGATCCCGCGTCTACAGCTACGTTCCGAAGGAACGACGACAGAAGCTTGACGATAGAGCGCAAGAAGGAGTATTGGTAGGTTTTGGAGATCATGTCAAGGGATATCGGATCCTTGACAATAAGACCAACAAAGTGTGGTACAGCCATACTGTGAGAATCATCGAAGAGGACATCACAGAGCCACATCTAGCTAAAGTGAAAGCGGAACCTTTGGAGGACTGGCACATCGACCTAGACGATGACGACAGACCAGTTCCAGGAAATGTGAAAATTCCATCTGAGGCAACTGATAATGCTGGCAATGACAACGATAGTTGTGAGATTAATGATGATGACAACGATGATGAGACATCGATTGCCTCACCACTGCACACTAACGTTAAACCGCCCAGGCGCTCAGAGCGGCGGAATATTGGAATTCCTCCTTAACGGTTTGGATGGCTGGCATCAGTAGATTCCGATAAAGACCTAACAAGCTGGGACTAAGTTCAGCATCTGCCTAAGCGTGAGCGTTTGAAATGGGAGATAGCAGCGAAGGAAGAAATAGCATCGTTGGAAAAACAAAGTTTGGGAGCTTGTTGACCTACCACCGAAACGTAAGCCTATCACTTGCAAGTGGGTCTTCAAGACTAAGTTGGATGCTGACGGCAGCATCTATGCTTACAAAGCCAGGTTGGTCGCCCGTGGATTCAGCCATAAATACGGGACAGACTACGATGAAACCTTCGCACCTGTTGTACGTCACAACACCGTCCGAGCATTGTTGGCTGTTGCAGCAGCCAAGAAATTCCATGTGAGGCATCTTGATGTCAAAAGTGCCTACCTCAATGGTTTCATCGAGGAGGAACTTTACATGGAGCAGCCACCTGGGTTTGAGCAGACTGGAGAGGAAAGCAAAGTCTGCTTATGGACTAAAACAATCAGCCAGAACATGGAACAAGAGAGCCACAGAAGTCCTAGCAAAGTTGAACTTCCAGCAGAACGCAGCCGATGCCTGCCTGTTTGTTCGTAAGGAGAAGATTGGTACTACCACATATGCACTCCTTTACGTCGATGACCTGCTGGTAGCTGGGACAACGGCTAAAGTTACGAAAGCAGTGGGAGAAGATTTGAATAGCCATTTTGAGACGAAGGACCTAGGTGATGTAGCTTACTATCTGGGAATCAAGATAGAACGAGCCAGTGATGGTTCAATCCTGATGAGCCAGGAAGTCAAGATTACCCAGATGCTTAGCGATCTGCGAGAACGCTAATGGAGACAAGTTTCCTGTCATTGAATACTGATAGCAGCCCGGAATTGCCGAACAATCACCAGTATCGTCAAGCTATCTGATCTTTGCTGTATCTTGCTACCGTAACGCGACCAGACGTGGCCGCATGCGTCGGATTTCTAGCAAGACGAGTGGAACAGCCAACACAAGCAGATTGGCAGTCAGTGAAACGAGTGATGCGTTTCCTGGCTGGTACAAGAAAGAAGAAACTATGATTGTCTCAAGAAGGGGATGTAATCCTCAAGTGTTTTGTCGATGCTGATTGGGCTGGTGATAAACGTGACCGAAAATCAACCAGCGGTTTTGTCTTCAGGCCAGGTAATGGAACCATAGCCTGGTGCAGCGATAAGCAGACCAAAGTGGCGATGTCGTCCGCTGAGGCCGAGTATGTGGCAGCATCTCACGCTGCGAAGGAACTTTTTTGGATTCATCAGCTTTTAAAGGATCTTGGAGTCTTCAACAAGGGTGAAATCGAGGTGTTTGAAGATAATCAAGGGTGCATCCAGCTGATTTAATCACACAGATGTGGAGCCCGTACTAAACACATCGATGCTTGCCATCATCAATTACGGAACCTTAGAGAGTACGGAGTCATCGTTGTGCGATATTGTCCTTCCGAGAAGATGTTGGCAGACATACTGACCAAGCCACTGCCACCCCTTCAGTTTGAAAGAGTCTCCAGACTACTGGGGCTTGAAGACAGTGTCTAATTTTGTTGTTGTTGTGTGCTGAGAACATACAGAGGCGAGAAGGAGTGTTGAAATATGGCGCCTCATGTTGTTCTATGTTTGTGACTAGCAAACTTCCTCGGCCGTTGGAGGAATAACTGAAATATCTGCTCCGTATCAATAAGAACAACAGTTGGGAGATATAATAAGAGACCACAAGACGATGCACTATTTGGCCGCTGTCGCTCGCTGCCACAAGCGATGGCTGATCTTGTTTCCCTGCTGTAGTTTACACGGGGGTCGGCACCGTCGGGCACCTCTTCCAAAAGTCTGATGATACCAACATAGTTCTGGGTCCTCATTACCCCGTTCAGGTCTCGGTGATCGTCCACGAACGGATGAGCGATGCAGGGGTCCAGGTCGTTGAGTATGGTTAAGAAATTCCTCGAAAGAGGTTGTCAATTTTGCTATTAATGCCTCCAGGTCCCAGAAGCAACCGCAGTTACATTTGTAGCTCGTTCGCATCATGCTGTCACAGGCCTTGTCGGCAACTTTAGCAAGAGCGATAAGTGGCTCAGATAATGTCGCCAAAATGCAGCGCATATTTATTGGGAGCCGCTGCAGTAACAAATCCTGCAGTAGTCATCCATTCTGCTTCCAGCCAATTCTCGCATCTCTCTTAGCAATGTCGACGGGCGCCTGTCACCCAATGTGGTTTCTTGGAGGAGGACCTAATGTCGTTTTGCCTCTGAGTTAGCTAACTGCTCGATGATGCATGTTTTCAATATCGCATACTTGTCTATTGATGGCGGGTGAAGGATGAGGTCGCTCACTTGACACTCAATTATGTCGACGGGCGCCTGTCACCCAATGTGGTTTTTTGGAGGAGGACCTAATGTCGTTTTGCCTCTGAGTTAGCTAACTGCTCGATGATGCATGTTTTCAATATCGCATACTTGTCTATTGATGGCGGGTGAAGGATGAGGTCGCTCACTTGACACTCAATTACCAAGTTTAGCGTGCCGAGTACTCAATCAAATTTAGTCTCATCCGAAACAATGCCAGCACTCCTAAACCAGATCGCCGGGTTTGGCTTCCAAAAGGGTGGGTCATGAAAAGAAACTCGCAAAATGCATAGGTGAGAGTCAGCTGGTTCCCCAGATTGTGCCCGCAGAATGTCTATTGTTTTGTTTTTTGGTGCACGGTGTGCAAAAATTATCTTCTTCTTTGGATTCCCTTGGATTTGTAAGAAAAAAATCACTACTGGGTCACCACTTTGGATTCGCAAGGACAGACGCCATATTGTCTTTGTAATTGTTATTTAATTATTATAGGTTTATTAATGACAAATGGCTGAGTTCATTTGATTGCACTTTGTAACTTTGAGAGACCGATAAAAGTAAATATAAATTTTCGTAAAAAACTAAAAACGCGTCAAGCAATAAAAAAGTTTGATAAAAGAGCTCGTGCCGATTGTAAACAAAAGGCAGGTCGAGTAACCAATTAGGTACGTCTAACGTGTCGGGGTCGAGAGTCGAGAGTGGTGCTTGTAATCTGATCTTCCAAAAAAGGGAAGAAACACCGCTCTCCCAGTTGCCATGACGTCATCATAATTGCACCGCCCACCATGAGGTTGGTGACGCCACATCTTTTAAACACAGGATCAACACACAAACACAGTAAATCCTGCCTTGTGCAACATCTGGTTGCATTGATTTCCGACATCTATTTGAATGGGCCTGGCAGATTCACTGATTATGACCTTGATGCCATCATGCCGATCAAATCAGCCGCATGGATCCATGCCTCAATGCACTTCACTCTAGATACCATTGCTGCCGCTGTTTCTCATACTTATGACAGCTCCTAAGCCACATCATTGCTATCATGGTAAACTTGGTGACAAAGCTAAACAATGCACTATCTCTTGTGCTTTTAAGCCTGCGAGAAACTAGAGGGGCAGCCATAGGGACTAGACACCTGTGGTATGAGCCCTTCTTGTCTTCTGTTTATTTCTGATCGTACTTCCGGCTGACGTATCCGTCCTTCGCTATCATCAACTGAACGTTGCGCCTAAGGTCCTCATCTATCTCTCATATCCATTTATGGTGAACGTACTCTCACACTCACCTTAGCTTGCACTGTGTATTCGGTTGGACTTTTCTCCTGGCTGATGTTGACAAGCCGATTATCGGCGCTGACTTGAACCACTTTGACCTGCTTGTTGCCATTCGACAACACATTCCCTTGTCGATAGCATAACCTCACTTCATGCTTTAGGATCCATTGCTTCTAGCAACTGTTGGTATACGTATGGAGATTCCTGATTTAACGCATCCACAGTCACATGACCTGTCAAACACCAGGTTATTCATTCCATCAAACACTACCTGCCCTCATGCGTTTGCTAATATTCGCTAACTACCTCCCGATCGCCTGGCTATTGTGAAGGCGAAGTTTGATGAGATGATCAATCCCATATAGAAAAAAAAATGTTGATAATGTATTTTTTTACATATATTGGAAATATCCCAAAATTGGCCGTATTCCACATATGGATAATATAGTGAAAATAGGTATTGAATATGTTGAAAATATGTGATGAATATGTTGAAAATATGTGATAAATATATTAAAAATAGGTGATGAATATATTTTTAATATATTGAAAATATTTTGTCACAACACAATAGCCGTACATTAAAAAAACACATTTTTATCGCAGCGTCACCTTTGTGTTGTTGCAGCACAACCTATAGGTACATGCCCTGAAGGGTTTTTTTCTGAAAATAAACCAAAGCCCTAGTGAGTCTGGAACCTACAACCTACACACTGAAACCTAGCACCTTACT
>JAQGCC010006633.1:0-10027 GCA_034698905.1 Xestoiulus laeticollis
ATTGTATTCCTTTTACAATATGTAATTAATGAATTTAAATCGAAGCATAAAATGAAACGTTTTAAATATGGTTTCCTATTTTAGGTCTATATTAATTGTCTAATTCTGGAGAACATTTCGAAGGTTTTACCATCATTACAGACTTTTTTGCAGTTTAACATCCTCTATTGGCGTAAACCCCATGGACCCAAATATGTTGAAATTTACCATTCTTAATATTCATTCGCCACCAGGGGGTGCTGAACCGGAATAAAGGCAATTTGCACATTACATTTGTTAACAGTTTCGTGCGTATGTCGCTACACGGAAAATTCAACTCGATTTTCGTCACACAAAAAAATGGAAAGTTTCCGAATATAATTTTTGATCTTCGGAAAATAAAGTTGATGTTGTTGTTGTTGTTATTTTTTGCCGCCATTATCCTAAAGTCCTACCTCCAGAGCCAGGGCCGATGATTCTCGTGACGGTTTTTTGGTGCACACGGACTTAACCCCACCTGAGCGGCTGACCCCTTGGCCTGGAGCTGTCTCTGGCCACCGCACTCACAAAGTCATTTCCGGGGGGTGCTGCGTAGCGGGTGGCGCCTGAACTCTGGATGGGGCGCCACTGGGTGAACAGGCTCAGGGCACGCTTCATAAGCAGGGAAAGTGGCACCCGTCGCACGCGGTACATGGGTTCCTCCAGTGGATCTTCCTCGCCATTCTCCTCACCGCTGATCACGTGGTCTTCTTCACCCCTCGCTGATTGTCCCAGTCGGCTGACCCCCAACATCTCCCGGGCGTCCGACCAGTCGGCATCCATAGGTAACGCTTGGGTGGCGCTGATACAAAGAGCCAGAGCGATGCACAGGAAGGCCAGGGTCCTGCTGCCCCAGGTGCTGGACAGGCGCTGCATGGTTGGAAACCTGGAGTAAAATGAAAACGAAGTGTTTGAAATGAAAATAAATAATAGTTTATAGTACTTTGGCTAGACTAATGGAATCATGCGCAAACAATTGTTTTTTTAATGATTATCTTTGGCTCATGACTAGCCTTTGGATGTGAATTCTATCGTGGACTTGCATACAAAAAAAGACCGGTACACACTAAAAACGCTGGGCTAAAATTCTACCTAATATTGAGTGCTATATGGACATTCCAACATTGGGTTGAATTTTAGGGCAACTACCAACTGTGGGGTTAAAGTTACCCAACGTTGGGTCACAGTTATTAACACAGATTTTGGTTAAATATGCCCAGAATTGGGTAAATGTGAGGTTTTTGTTATTTATAATCAACTCATAAAGTTACCCAATTATGAGCTGATTATAAATATCACAAACATCACATTTACCCAATTCTGGGCACATTTTAAACAAAATCTGTGTTAATAATTGTAACCCAACGTTGGATAACTTTAACCCAACATTTAGTTGTTACAACTTAATATTCAACCCAATGTTGGAATGTCTATATAACACTCAATATTGGGTTGAATTTTAACCCAACGTTTTTAGGTTGTATTGTATTGATCTGCATGCATGGTATATGGCTCGAAGTCTGGATTCCATCAAGTGGTTTCAATAATAATTTAAATTCGACGACATGTGCATGACCAGTAACAAATGCACACCAGTAACACGTTCCCAATTTCTAGACTTTCCAATTCAGGCAGAAGTATTTGCCCAAGAAGTTAATAGCTATCGCGGTGACTTATTTTTGGGCCGCCCGGTATGTTATCGAATGATTTCAGATATGCACTTCCTGGTCATTTATTGATCGAAGCAATCCTTCTTTGGTGTCAAACTAAATGTTCAGTATGAGCTTTTGTGTGGGTTATTAAGCTTCGGCCTTTCATATAGTATACACGCAACTGGCGCAGTTGAGGGAAGCGTTTTGAATAATATGATTAATATCTATATATTTTTTTAACTGGAAAACTCTGATACATTGCATTACCAACATGAATGTGTCTTTTTACTCTAGTTTTCACGTGCAACAATGCTTATTTTTTTTTCCAATTTCTTTAAAGGATACTGCCGTGTGCGCAATAATGTAAGCGCCATACGTTACGCCATCGTTTCTCAAAGAGTGCTTTAACGGCAATGAGGCTAATTTGATTCCCGTTATGAAATAAACTGAAGCTGAAGTGTAGCATTTCCTTTGAGACGGAATTTCCAAATAAAAGTATATACATGTATATATATATATGTATATATACATGTATATAATATAGGATACATATAATAGGAGTGTCCATGGCACCTGTGGACCGCGGGTCGTTTTTGGCCCAGAGGCTTTTGTCACCATTACAAATTCTGAAAAACTCTAAAAAAAAGATATTTTGGAACACCTTTATAGTGGCAACTTTTTAAGAGTGATATATAGCAGTCTCTTAAACATGCATATCCACTTGATCTTTTGTTCCTTCCCCACAAATATTACATGTTGTCACAGCCTGTCATAACTTCTAAACTTATAACATGTTGAAATTCGACAGCAGGCCCTTCTAGTTCGCAAAACCATCTATATATCATCACTATAAATTTATTTCCTTTATAAAACTTTTCCATCAACAGCCCGGATAACGATGCTTTTCTAACGACGATGCGAATTACACTCCTTTTATTGCATTTTGCCATTGTTTCGTACGTTCCAAAGGCTGCGTCTTGTTCTTTCATAAAATTTATAATGGGCTCATTTCGAGGATATAAATATTCGTTTCCTCTTCGGCTTGCAACCGTTACCTTAGCAAAAATCATGACCGTTTCCTCGCTAAACGCTGTTTTCTCATAGCTAAATGGAACGGGAAATATTGAACGAAAATTCTCATTTCCATGCAGTTCACTGTAACTCAATTTGGATAGAGGCAAGCAACAGTTGTTGTATCTTCATGGCACAAGCACTCACCTATGCATTATATTGCACTATACTTGAACTCCGTTTAATGAACGACGAGATAGTGTAAACGGTTACCCGGCAGCGCCAGTTAAATACGGATTATTAAAAAAAATCTGTATTCTGAAAAGCAATTCTCGCCAATTTCCGTTCTCAATAACCATGTCATATTTTTCGTCCATATGAAATTCTGCAGCTATGAACTTATAGGCGTGTTTAAACGTTCACAAAAATGCTTTATTACCCTTTCAAGCCAGTCCGCTGATTATGCTTGCTTCATACGGAATTATTTATGCGAAGGCGTATAAGTGCATTTAGATTTCATCTTACAGTACTCTTAATCTAAAAAAAACAGATCAAGCCAAATTGACAGTAATCACGATAAGGACATCTTAATTTTTCTGAAACAGTTTCAAAGGACGCCTCCTTGGCATCAGATGGCCAGGACGCTACATCAAAGTCATTTCTCCAATTGCGTTAGATTATATGCATGTATATGCACGTTAATATTCTATGTTGATTGCTGCCAATTAAGGTCTTCTTCAACTCGTGAGAAATCTAATATACTGTATTAGCAATGGACAGAACTGACTATTGCCATGTTGCTTACTTGCAATGCATTGGACACCACAGACTCGCACATTCCTATTCTCCTGCTAGATAGATATGCCTCATGCTGTAATGTTCTCCTTATTATATGCCATCTTGATCTGTATATTGTGATTACTTTGCAGATGCTTGAAAGTCTGCTTTCAGCAGTTTCCTTTAAATTGGCTGCCTTCTCATCCTGGGGGACCTTATTGGCAGTGATAGGCGGGTGTCTATATCTGCACTAACAAATTAACCTATTGACCCTATTGGGTGAACAGATGCCGCCCCAAAGAGTGGTCCACCTCAACATTCTATTCCATGATTTCAATTTACAATAAGTTGGCTTTGAATAGATACAACTTTCGTTAAATTTAACCAAATTCTGTTTTTATTAAACAAAACTCGCCTCTATAGCCTACTTAAAATTGATTTAAAGATGGAGAAGATATAGAATTCAACTTATGATTTACATGTAGAACACAAGCCTGCAAACAAACGAACGAAAAAACGTACACGCTTTAATATATACGACTTATGATATATTGTATTGTTAAGTGTGCGGTCCGAGATTACTGTGTCCAAGTACTAGTTTCTTGTGGCCCGCGAGCCTCTATCCCAAGTGCTTTGTGGTCTTCTTGGTATGAAAAGTTGACCCACCCTAAAAATCTAGACCATTGCATTAAAGCGAGTCAAGCGAATTGTTTTGGTTTCCCAGTTTATATAAAATATATTTATAATAAGCTGTGATCTATTAGGTGTGCATTGTCTAAAAAAGCAATTTACATGTACATACCATTGTACCTTAATTAAAACATACTTTATTGCTAAAATTCCTAACCACCATCTCAGTCAGTGTCCAATACAAATAAAGTAATAATGAAAAATTCTGAAATATTTCAGCATTACCAGGATGTGTCAGAGAAATAAGCGAGCACATGCTGCTTGAAAAATGACACAATTTTGTACATGCAGCTAAATATACATATATACGATAATATCTGCAATGTGAATTTTCTAGGTATGCATGTAGATGGAATGATCGAATAGTGCTTGTTCTTAATAAGCTTATCTAATTGAATGATCACATGAATGACATTATTTATAATGAAAGATATTTAAATGATGACATTTTAATCCTCTAAAACCGAAAACATATACATGTACATGTAGATGCTATAGACAAGCTAAAAATGTAATTGCCTCGTTAAAACTAATGAAGCGTACACTGTAGCTAATATTTACAGGTTTACCGATGCTGATATTGTGAGGGAGGGTAATTTGACTCCAGATATTGATAAGAACTAGAAAGAAAATTTGGCTAAAAATTTGTGCCTTAAAATTTTGCGAATCAAAACATGTGGGCAGTTTTCAATCTCCCAATTATGTCATCTAATGTAAATAGAACTTAAAAAAACGCTCTGAATTTTTGATGCCGTTTTAGCAAATTTTTATCAAAAAATATATCAGGTTTTCTTTTAGTATTTGTTATGTTACCTCTATCAAATGCCATTTTTATTCTAACGTTGATTTAGACTTATATTTATCGTTTGTTAACTAATGTACATGTACATGTATTTTGTAATAAATATACCCATTGCTCGTCTAGTGTAGTTTGTTTCGTACATTTTTTTACATTCAAATTTGAGAATTGACGACATACAATGTACATGTACATTATCGCAAGAGGAAATCATGAAACACTGCATGGATGAAAATTGAAAAAGATACAAACGGACAAATTTCACTACAAATTAAGCCTTTGGACGTTTATCCTTACGGTTAACAGTATAACGTACAGTGTACATGTATTTTATAACATTACATTAAATGTGATAATGCCCATTAAAACATCCGATACTTTGTTAACAAATGTAAATTGCAGGTACATGTACATGTATTTGCTATAGCTAGAGCTCAGCCTCATACATGTACGTTAAGTTCAAGATTATAATCGTTTACTTCAACTTCATTTACAACTTGAAGAAAATGCCTTTGTATACACTGCTTTCGTGAAGTAAAATTGTTGGTGTTTATTATACATGTATACATGTACATGTGTTTTACTAAATCAACAGTGATTTAATTTCGTTAACAGTCAATATTGCAGTCCTTGCTTTTCATTTCAAGGTTTTTAATTAATTGCTGGAGAATGCGTAATTGTCAGGGTTGTAAGATCAAATTAAACAGGCACTTTGAACTCTTTTCGTGTAATGAATTTTTGTTTTAATTGCTTAAAATGTAAGGTGCCCACTTAATATATATATATACCCGGAATTTTTTTCTATTGTTTTCTGGGGTTTTTATTTGTGAGAAAAACCCGGGGTAAACCAAAATTCCTGAGACATATACCCAAGGGTCAACCAAAATGAAAATAAACAAGGGGAAATATCGCACGGGGTCGGTATAATGTACATGTATATCTGAAAATACAAACCCCAGTACTTTCAAGTCAGGAACTTTAATTGACCTCAGTCCCCCGCTTCGCTTGGGACTGAGGTCAAAGTACCTTCCGAGTGTAAATTTCCTACGGAGGTTTGTATTTTCAGATATTAGCCTCCCTATGTACTTAATTATGCAAAACTGCTGTTTTATGCGTAGCCCCTGTGGATGGGCAATCATTGCTAACATTGTAGAATCATGCCCGTGCCATGGCAAGTACAAGTCTACTAAAAATCGTATGTGTTTAAAAAGACCAGTTTAATATTGTCCTTCAATATTAGTTACTTCAATATCAGAAAATCAAATACATTTTCTCCAATTTTTTTTCTTTGATGCTTTAATTAGGGCAAAATTAATGGAAAATTTTGATGTCATTTATATATGGATTCTTCCTAGATGGATTCCTACTGTGATTTTTTTCAGATATCAACCTCCTCCCGTGCGATTTTATCTTTTGTTCGTGTTACCTCGTCAAGTCTCAAATTTGAAGTTTTGAACGAAAATTTAATGGTTTTGTAGTAATTGATTGGACAGGACACTAGATGCGGTTTTGCTGATGCTTTATACATGTATAGAGAAAAACTAACCCTGGAATTGCAGTTGTCGTGATGGCGTTGAAAAATGTCTTGCAGCTGTATTGTCTTTCAGCTAATTGCACCAAAGTTTAATCGTTGGTTAAAGCTGGTCGCAACAGACCATTGGGACTTCCAAGCACGTATATTTGGAGCATCAGGTGGCCCGATCAATACAAATACTTGTGGGATTTTTGTAATTGGCCATTCAAGGCTGACGCCTTTAATCGAACTAATGATGAAAGATGGCGCGATTGCATTTAAGGAGTCCATTGGTGTCTGGTTGCTCTTTTGGGAATAGAAACTCCAATTTCTGTAACGCGAACACGAAAATGTATTACTTAAGTTAAAAGGCTAATGTCGGTCACACCGTTTTTCAATCACTGCTATTTCACGACTGGGGATTGTATGTATAGTATACCGTGTTGGATATACTTGGATTTATCCGACCCATGCAGACAGTATGTTTTAGTAACGCAAACATTCGAAACAATCTGGCTGCATTTGACCTTATAAGATGCAATACAAGTACAAGTTGTATACTGTACATGCATATACATGTACACTGTATGGCTGTTGGCAAACCCATGCTAATACATACATGTACATGTATACTGTCATTGACGAGTATCATTGAAATACATTTACTATATAGGCACACTGTAAAGTCACAAAAATGTAATCATTGCAAGAACATATACAGAATCTGTTGATTTTGAATATTGATCGATATACTGTACAATGCATGCTTGCTGATGGGTGCAGTTACGAAATACCATATCAAAATTTGTTAGTGCACCGGTGATGCAATAACGAGATATTAGTTTGCTAATGTTATGTTCTACATATAAAGTGGAATTTTTAATCGTCCATTCAAGGGTTTCGTGCTCTTAATTTCGTTCAAAATCTTACATAAAACTGGTGAAAGAGCGAAACATCAAAGCAGTTAAAGTTGCGCAATAGTTGAATAACGAATATTAAAACTTGTCATTATATACGAAAAATGCAAAGCCTATGTATAGGGAAAATAAGGTTACCAAGTTCACTTGAAGCCTGAACAGTCATATGTACAGTAGGCATATTTGTATTACCGATAGGATACTTGTCCTTCTTACGGTCCTTATATTATACAATCCGGTATAAGGTAAACTTACATGTTGGCGACGTACTCGAAAGGAGGACTCGGCGTCAGTTCTGAATGATGCTTCAAACCAAACATGGAGACGTCCTTGCATCCGTACATTACGGGGCGTCGTTTCGAAGGATTCAAGCGTGACTCATGCATGGAATCAAACTTGTTTGATTATTAGCGCCTCGAGTCGTGAAATGTAGTGTTTTGATTGGTCGGCCGTCATTTCTCTTTTTTGTCGTCACAAATCGTTAATAGAGGGATTGAGCACGCCTCCCTTAATGCTCCCTGTAATGACAGCACTAGTATGTCTTTTCAATGCGTTCTCGATAAGGTAAATCAGTTGACGGGGCATTAAGGGTGCATTAAGGTGGTTAATATAGGGATTGAGCACGCCTCCCTTAATGCTCCCTGTAATGACAGCACTGTATGTCTTTTCAATGCGTTCTCGTTAAGGTAAATCAGTTGACGGGGCATTAAGGGTGCATTAAGGTGGTTAATATAGAGGGATTGAGCACGCCTCCCTAAATGCCCCGTCAACTGATTTCCCTTAACGAGAACGCATTGGAAAAACGTATACAGTGCTGTCAATGTGGTTAGCATTAAGGGAGCATTAAGGGAGGCGTGTTCAATCCCTCTATTAATATATTTCATTTGATTTGTTTGCTATAATGGGAAATTTGTATTTCCGGGTGGATTGGGTTTTATTGCAATGATCTTTCTGTATATCTGAAAAGCCGTTCATGATCGATACATGTGTGTATTACACATATGCATATAAGGATCAGCCGCAAAGTTGTATAAATATTTGGGGAGTATAAAAATGTGTTTAAAATTATCCTATATTGTTACAATTTACATGTATATATAGCCCCGGTCACCATTTCTATTTTGTATATACGAAATAAAAATCGGCTAATTAAGTTGTTTAAATTGTTTTGCATGTGTATACGTGTATGTTGCGTATACAAGTGCACTGTAATTTCAGCGGCTTTGAATTGTGTCGAGACTAAAATTAGACGCTGACTCACCCATTCATACATGTCGGATTAGCAGAACGGATTGGGGAAACATGTACATTGCAGTACTGTATTATTGAATGTACGTGTAGCTATCACAGGGTCGGATTACCTATACTGCACTGCTGCATTTTTAATTTAAGATGTTCAGAACGATTTATATCAATTTGTTGACAGGTTTGTTACATGTGTTGCTGAAGTAACCTGTCAAACTTTAGAGAAGCAACGCATGCATATTTAAAATCCCGATTCGGCTAAATTAAAAACTGCTAAGCGTCATATTTATATTTTCAACAATTAATGTGCAACTTAATTTCAGCAACTTAATCAAAAGTTAGCAGACGTAAATAAACACGATTAAAATAATATGAGATGCATGCAGACGCGTGAAGCAGGGATTAATCGCAGATTAAGTAAACTCATAATAGAGAAGACTCGAATGAAGGAGTATATTGCACTGCGATTTTTAAAGCTGTGGAAATGATTGGAATTACGGAGGCTCGACAAATGTGTATTTCTAGTAAAGGGGATTAAATCACGAATTAGGAAAATTCGATTTGTTAACTTGTCTTTCACAGCTTATGTCTGCGATTGGATTTTTCTTATTTTCAACGTGTGCACGTTTTAACGAGATGATTAATTAGCAACGATTGATTAAGCACAAATTCATCATGATTCTACATGTGATTAGCAAAGTCGATTCGGAACCATTTGCCGTAAAATTCATATCAGGGATCAGAAAATCTGTAAATTTTCGTCCTGTTGACGAAAACAGATGCATCCCCTATTGAAAAAAGATTTGGGGCCATAACCCAGTATAGTGAAACCTGTGAATAGCGCACCCCATTGGGACTTAATCATGGGGTGTGCTACTTGGAGGGATATGCTATATGAAGGTTCAGCTATAAGGTGATGACCATAAAGAATCGGACATTATTATATATAACGAAGAAGCACAAATATGTTGCAATTTTAAATGGTTTTTAGCATAAACATGACCGAAAAATACATATACATTGTAAAACAAATGTAACGCTAGTATACAACTGCATGTACAAGTGTAGATGCAGCCATTTTTACTTAATTGGATGTACATGCATGTATCGAAATCCCTTTTCTAAATGGTAAACATGCATTCACTATACATTTATATACTAATGTATTTTACTTGACATTTACCCCCTCATTTTGGGATATCCTAGGGGGTGAAATTTCATTGTTGCATGCTTTAGCTCCAGGTCACACTAGGCTGAAAACGCGCGTTTGGCTAGCCTCAAACAAGGCTTTTGATTAAAAAAAGAATTTTCGCAAAAGATATTAATGGGTAAATTTTATAATTCTAGAATTTAAATTAAATTCGATGCCCTGTTTGAGGCTAGCCAAACGCGCGGAAACAGCCTA
>JAQGCC010006634.1:0-10025 GCA_034698905.1 Xestoiulus laeticollis
TTCCAGTTGTTTCAGGAAGTTTTAGAGGATTTGTTAAGAATTTAGCATATTCTTCGTAATCTTTATCGTCAATTTTTACACTTGACTTTATATTACTATAATCTATCATTTTCCAAATTTTATCAGTATTATTCATTATGATTTTACGCTTTGATCTTTTTATTTCAGTTTTATAATTACTGTTAATAATTTTATATTGATTTTTGTGGATAATTCCCATTTTATAATCTTTATATGCTCTATTTTTTCTTTCAAACATGTTAGACAGCAAATCAGACCACCAAGGAACAATTCTTTTCTGGACGTGTCTAGTCTGGTTATGACACTCATACACTTTTCCAAGTATAATTTTAGTAAGCAAAAGGAGGATATCGTCGGGATCGGACATGTTATACACTGTTCTCCAGTTATAATCTGACAAATATAGATTAATGTCCACCCAATTAACTTTATTAAAATTTAAGCTATCACTTACTATAGGAATACTTTTAGATTTATTTTCTCGTTTTTTTTGGGGAATGAGTAGTGTTACAATGATAACTTCATGATCCATTCCTGATATCGAATACATCGTTACATCATTCGACTTAATCAAATTGGATGTAAACATCTGGTCCAACAAAGTAGAGGTTGTTAAAGTAATTCTTGTAGGTTGGAAGATCTTAGGAGACATATCAAATTCTTTCAGAAGTTTTGTAATGTGTTCATTTGCATCTTTTTTTAAAAAATCCATATTAAAATCACCAACAATTATGTTATAGTATTTTGAATTAATTGAGGACAACAACGCAAGTATAGTTTTTTCCCTGGGCGAACCTTTTGTTCTATACATCACTGTTACATATATATCACATTCATACATCTTTACATTTACCGTTATAATTTCATACCCATCCTCACAATCTTTGTTTTTTAGAACACTATTCCATTTTTCGCGTACATACAGAGCTACACCACCAGCATGCGTAGGCCGGTCTGATCGATACAGCACATAGTTGTCAATATTGATAAGTGAGTCAGGGCATAGAGGATCTAACCACGACTCGGTTATCGCGATCATATCTGGACAATGTTCCTTCACTAAAATGTTTAAATCATCAATTTTATGGAACATGGATCTGGCATTTAAGTACAACACACTAATTTTATTAAAATTTACCCTATGTTCATTTTTAGTTTTGTATAGTCAATTGTTAGTATTTTGCTCGGGCTTCTTACTTAGCGTTATCTCGTTTATAGGGTCTTTCTTATTGATATTAATCAGTCCTTTTTTTACTGGTCTACTCGTCTTTGATTGGATTAATTCCGGATTTCTTCCTCGAAAGGGACGGACTGTCACATCACAAGGCCAGAACTTCGGTAACAAAATTTCGTCAATCTCCTCAGCGACTACTCTAACAAAGAAATACGACGAAGTTTCTCCATCCTTTGTCCGCCATCTCGAACACTCCCGTATCTCCATTTCCATACTTTCCAAGTATTTTTGTAGGTCATCCGATGTTGTGTCCTCATGTAGATTTCCTACACAAATTCGTTGGGTAGGTCTATGGTCTATAGGTTCCTTGATTTTTAAGCAATTTGTCTTCAACACACCGAAAGTTGGTTTTACTATTGGTCGCTTCCAATTTGGTATTGTAGCCTGAAGTTTCGCTATATCTGGATTCTCCTTAGTTGTTGTTTGGTTTACACTTCCCTCAACAATAAGTTGGTCACAATTATTTTCTTTCGTATCACAAACTAATTTTTTTTCCAAATTTGTAATTCGGTTTTTTACCTCAATCGCAAAACTATCCATTTTTTTCGTTAATTCGGAAATGTCTCCGCATATTTTCTTTGTATCCAATGAGTCATTATGATGTTCAGCATTTATTTGCATAGATGCTATTTTGACCTTGGGTGTCGCCTCCATTGTTTTAGGTGGAATGTCCTTGATATATGCCTCAATGTGCATCGTTCGTTGCAAAAATTCCGATTTTTCCTGTTGTGTGCACGATTTTTTTAAACTCACGTTTATAAACAGTTTATTTATTATCCTGATGTCCTCAAATACTTCTTCGATGGTGATTTTATTTGCCACTGTATTGCCATCATTGGAGGTTGCCATTTTAAACCTCGATAATGTACCCCGGGAGCAATAAACAACACGTCTGTCACGGTCACTCTCGAATGCACATAATCATTATTTATTATGTATTATTAAGCATTAAGTAAGAGGGGTTATTAGCTAATCTCTGTTGCCCCAATGGCAGGCCTAAAATGATTTATTAACTACAAGAGGTTATTAACTAATAGAGGATTTGAATAATTCGCATGCGCATCAATTTCATACAATGTTACTGCTATAGTTAATAAACCCCAGTGTACGTATCGCCATTACAGGCACCATTGCAACTCCATTCAGCGTCCATGGCTGTTTATTAGTACTGATGATAGATCTCTCAAACCACATGGTACTAAATCAGCATCGCTTCTTCTGTTGCACATCCAGTCTAATGGATATTCCAAAACCCATTAAGCCTTCAAACTCTTTGAAACAAGTTTGCTTAGTCACGCTTAAGTGGCTAAAGTGTTCCCCCTGCAGTAACTAACATTGCATTTTCGGATTTTTCTCGACACCGTTGGAGATGCCAATACAGACAGAAGTTTTCAGTGCACGTATAAACAACATCCAATGAGGGATGAATATTTAACGCTAATAGTGCGTTGAAAAATGACGCACTTTTAAATAAGCCGACAGGGTTTTCCCCTCAGAAGTGAAATTTTAAACTTCTCTGCATGGCTTTCTTGTTTGATAGCAATTTTCCCATGCCATATCTTATAACCAAGTAGTGAAAATTCATGTCTCTGTTGCACAAATAAATTGCATGTGCTTGGACAATTTATATATAATGTGCTGCAAATGAACAACAACATGAAAAATTCAAATTGGAATCACAAAAACTACTATTTTTTTTTGTCATATCTGAATTTAAAAACCATAAAGGGCTTATATTAGTTAGATATTAAGAAGCATATATTCGTGACATTAAATAGTTCAAACATATTTTTCGGTTAAAATACACTAAAGTCTGCTAAAGGTGACCACCCAAAAATGCCCAAATTTGATCACTGTACACAGGTGGCCACTATACGAGCGTATACAGAGAATTTTGTATGAAGGAAAACATGCATGTATGCACTAAAACCAATTTACGAAAAGTGGTCACTTTACCAAATTTTACTGAAGGGGTTGAGAAACTAACGTATTGTTGAATATCAATAACATTACATCCAATCTGTACTTTGCCAACAACATCCATAACACTAACGCAAAACAGAAACGTGCTGTTTTTATACCAATTTAGCACGTGATATTGTTTTCCCAAGTTTTTCCCTAACGTTAGCTTCAAGTGCATCTCTTGTCAGAGAAACAATCTTATCGCTATATTTACAGAAAATCGATTTTGTATTACAGCTAGTCTAACATGATATTTTACTGTCAGTGTATGTTTGCAGTATATCATTGAACAAGATAGCATATTTTAAACGCTTGTTCTGTCTGCTCTTTGAAAATAGCTCATTTGTTTTCAGCACAATATATGCCAGACTATTTTTAGGCATGAAAGTGGAATAAATAAAATACCTAGAATGACATAATTTTCACGATAAATTTCCTAGGCATTAACATTTCCGTAAATACATTTTGAAAGTAAGATGGGTGTGGGTAAATTACTCAAACCTTGACATGTTTTTGCATTCCTAATTCCACTATAGGATGGAAAAGTGTTCACTGAAAAAAAAAAAAAACTACATTGTTTTCCTTGAAAAAGCACATAACAAGATTTATATGCCAAACAGAATGTAGTAAAGCATCTCACGGAATGCAAAACATTATGGCAACATGAACATTGGCATTTTTGACATAACAATTCCGTATTCCAATGAAACGTTTTCGAAGCGATGGTATCAGTTATTCTTAATTGGATTTTTAAAGTATAAACATGTTAGATAAATTATGATAGCTGGTATTTACTGTGGCAATTCTGACAACACGTTTGTCATTTATACATCTGGTATCTTTCAGAATCCACTATTGCAACTTTTGATGGCGAACAATACGTTTGAATTTCAATGGCTTGGGGATCGTTAAAGTGATCTAATATGATGTTATTGGCCACTTAGGGCCAAGTGGCCATTTGGCCTCTTCAATTCTGAATGGATAATTGAGTGAAAAAGTAGTTTGCTCTCTTGGTGGTGAGGCAATGAGAATGTAAACGTAAAATTTACTAATTGCACAAGACTGTTGACTAATGAGGTGAAAAACAGGAGGAGAAACAGATCATTAAATGGAAATTACACCCTACGTGTAAGCTTGTACGATTTTGCTTTGCTGGTATTGACTTTAAAACCATATTAAATCATTTACTCTTGTGGTCCATGTAGCCTGAGTTAGAATATTTTAGGTTCTAAGGGCCGGTTACACCAACAAAGGTTAAGGGGAAACTGAACTGACTCTGAACTGCATGTTTTGCTATGAGGGAAATTCTGAAACATACTTAAAAAAAACTACTTGTTATAATACAAAAATAAAAATTGATAAAAATGCAGTATTTTTGTAGCTACTACATGATCAAAATAACATAATTTTCCCATTTATAGGAGACTGTAAATGAAAAAAAAAAACTGTAAAAGTTTTGCGATAGTTCCTCGACACGAATTATAACAAGTAGTTTTTTTTAAAAGTATGTTTCAAAATTTCCCTCATAGCAAAACATGCAGCTCAGAATCAGTTCAGTTCCCCCTTAAGAATAACCTAGGGTTAACTTGCTTAATAACACTAGGTTAACCCACCCTTGCATTGCACAAGTGTGGGTTAGGGAAAAATGGAGCGAAAGGTTAACTCAGCAGGTAGGCAGGGTTAACCTCAGGTCAATATTCTAGAATTAGATGGCGGCCATTTTGTTTTTTTCTATAACCCATTTTCTATAACCCTGGTTTGTTTTATCAAATAGTTGTTTGGCGCAACACATACAGCTAACCTGGAGGTTAACCTGGAGTTATATTTTAACACAAGGTTAGTAAACCTTAGATTTTCACCTTAGATGTTTTCTAAGGTACGAACCCCCCTACCAAATGGCATTTGTTTGCTGACTGTAGGGTACAGAATTGAATTGAATTGAATTGATTTTGCAACCGGCGCTATTTTAAGGCCCTTCCACACAGAGCCAACTGATTTCATTTTAATTTTTCCACGAGATGGCAATTTCATCAATTTATAATAAAAATGCCATGCGCTTACCTCGTGGGGCCCTGTTTGAGGCGTGTCGCGGCTACACAAATCGCTCTGTGTGAAAAATCCTTTAAATAGCGCCGGTTGCAACAACTAAGGTGAAAATCTAAGGTTTACTAACCTCGTGTTAAAATATAACTCCAGGTTAACCTATTATTTTAATGCATGCATACAGCAAAAATAAAGCTATAGCCGAATTATGATCGCTTGTCCAAGCTTTCAAATTTGTCTGGTGGTGCCGCCTGGTGGTTGCTGTTGTCGTCTTTTATAAAATTTCTCGAGATGGGAGTCCTGTTACAGTAATTCGTCCATGGTGTGACACAGCAATAATCATTTATAACATTTCATAACAATAGTTTGGTGTGCCTTCAAAGATGCTTTTATTCCATATCCTCGAATACGAGGGAATTTTTTTTTTCTTTCTTTTCTAACCCAAAATTGCAATAACGGTCACACTTCTGACAGAATATAGGTGGGTGAATTTTTCATTACAAAACGGTAGAATGACAGAGAGCAGACGAGACACACTCAAGAGATAATGGCGCTTGGTGTTGGCCGCTCACAATGCAGATTGGGGGAAAAAAACAACAACGGAACAACACTTGCGCATAAATTAAATTAAATTTGAATGCTAACGCAAATGAAAAAGGTTATTGCGTTTTATTAGACGCATGAAACGTAAGACGAACAATGGGAGTTTGCAGCAGTGCTGAACAAAGTATTTAATGACTTGAGTAGGCAAGGGACAGGAAGTGGGTTGACGCATGCTCTGAACACGTCCATGAAAATGAGATTCCTTCTGAAACCATCAAATGTTAACAACGAAGAAATGGAACTAATGCAGTGTTAGGTCACGGACGACATAATTTGGATTTAAAGGTTGTGAATAGTGCACACAATTGGGACCGAACCAATTGATGATCATACAAATTATTACACGAGTACATGTAGGCCTTCTTGCACACAAAATCGAAAAACGGCACTCAAATAGAGACATTGCGCAGCGCTGTCAAACAACAATACGATATCGACAACATTGTGTTGTATCGTACATGAACATCTCGCTGGATGACGATTGATACTGCGCATGCGCATGTAAGATATAGTAAGGTGTTGTCGACAACGTAAACGTTATACGACACGCAGGGCAATATGTCTCTATTGAAAAACAACTTTGGAAGGAAAACAATCCGCCATTTTAATTTAAAGAATTCATCGTTTTTTAGCTTTGCACTGCAGTGAAACCTGCGAATAACGGCCCTCCATATAGCGTACTACCTGAAAGCTGCGCACCCCTATGGTTGGAATATATACATGTGCATTTACCTGTGAGGGCATGGTCATCGCTTAATTTGCTGAACCTCCATATAGCACATCCCTCCAAATTGCACACCCCATGGTTCGGTCCCAAGCGGGTGCGCTATTCACAAGTTTCACTATACATGTACATGTATCGAAATTAATTTGGGAAGATTTGTAATTATGCCTGCACAATTTGCTAAAATACAGTGCTGTCGATAATGTAGCATTAGTGCAGCTTGGTACTTTCATTATGCTGCGCATTCTCCCTACTGAAACACAGGATAGCAAAACCATGCAAGTTAACATTTTAGTAAAAGTTGCGATGGACATTCTGAGAACATCTTGCATTTTTATTGGCATAAACAAGCAACTTGCAAACCATTTGCAAACGATCTTGCTTACTTTGGATGGTCAAGCAGGGGACAAGTTGTAAAAAAAAACATTGAACGCTTGTTGGGAGTTATGGCTTCCGTTTGTATTCATGTGGTGATAACGACAGTTGCCTAGAACCAAAAGTCATCTTTATATTATACCCAAATGTGGATGCACCATGTCGTTGTACTTCATCTTTCTTTTCCCACCGAAATGGTTTTAATTCAACGACGACGAATGCAATTGTTTTTTATACCTCCTGAATTATTGCGAGTACTTTTCTTCTGGAAATGCTACGTTCTCTTTATTTATAGTCACGTGCATTTTTGTTGCTTATTTTTTTAGTGTGTTTTCTGCTTTTGTTGGACAAAAAAGTTAAACAGCGCAAATGCAGTTTGCAGATGCGCGAATTAAAATCGATAATTTTGCGGCACATTCCCTGATAGATGTCATAGGAGCTGCGCCTAGAGCATCACATTTCCATGCAAATTGCTAGAAAATGTGCAGAAGAACGAGGTCAAATAACCACCGTTTTCATTTTAATTATGTCTGTTTTATTGACAGCACGTGAACATAACTATAAGTAAACTTTCGCTTGTTTAAACGACAATGGGCCTCAAGATGCAATGTTTTTAAATATGCAGTCTTGTTGGAAAGAATGCATGCATCAAGGCAATAACGTTGCATTTCCACCTAGAAGAACAGTACTTTGGGCTTGCAGTCGCAATTGTTGATAAAATAGCAATTTAGAAAATGTTCAAAACATGAATATGTTTTATGTTTTTGAAATAAATTCAAAGGTAAAATTGTTATAACTATACACCATAGTTAAAGACTGTGGATACAACGTGGACAGGGTAGTTCCTCAAACCTTCTTTCAGGCATAACGTTCAATTCAATTCAACTCAGTACCCTACAATCAGCAAACAAATGCCATGTTGTAGGAGGGTCGTACCCATTTCAAGTTGAATGCTCATACGTCAGTAGCACAAGGGGGGTGCATAGGGAGCGCTCACAAAACCCCTATAACGTCTCTTCCGTAAAACAATCGGAGGAAAAACGTACGTTTGCGATCAAGCACCGGTCTGGCTCCGAATACAAAAGAAAAACAAATGTGTATATCGAGCCTTAACCATGCACGAAGAATTGTAGTGGTCAACTTACTCACACCTTCCATATACTTAAACTAATCATTTTGGTCAACTGTATGACAAACAAGTATGACAAGTCATGACTCCTGAACGGTTGTACCAAAAACAGCTAACTGACGTCTTTGGTTCACTTGCTTGAAAGTGAGGAAGAGTCTAGCTCGAGTCAATGCCAAGTCTCCAACAGTGCCAGTCTACAGTGACACGACGACTTCCTGAATTGTCCAAAGTTTGTCACAATCAAACCTTTGAAATCTGTCGATTGTTGAGCCAGATTTTGTAATGCCCATGCACTGAACCGATGGCATCACGGGTCATGGGGGTGACGCCCACGCATTCTTGCAGACGCACTATGATTAGACCAGTTCTAGGAACATCTAGAGCAGCGGTCGGGGAACTTTTTTAACCATTACCCCAAAATATTTTTACGTAAGTCGATATTACCCCATCCCATTCTGAAAAGAAAACAATCAATGTAAATTTTAAATAAACATAATTTAATGAATTAATTTACATTTACATATTTATAAAAAAAAGTTACATGAAAATATGTTTGAAAACATACTAACACGTTTATGAATTAGCAATTTAAATATTAGAAAAATTTTTCTATTACCCAAAAAAATATCATTTTTACCCCATTTGGGGTAATTTACCCCGGTTTCCCGACCGCTGATCTAGAGCATCCCCAATAACGCTGGTAGATGGACCGCGAAGTCTGCTTAATGCAGCCATTTCCGCTTTCGCTTGCCTCTCAAACGATAGCTGATCGCTCCCCCGGGTGCTAATGGCTGGCGTTTGCCTTAAGCAACGCAGAGGCAATTTATTGGCTTTAGGCATTCGCATGCAGCAGGCTTACTGTCGCAATTGAGCTCCAGGAATAGTTTATGGTAGACGTTGCAGGTGTGTTTCAACGACCTTCCCTGAGTCGCAGATAATGGCAATTTAGGCGAAATCCATACAGGAAGACGTGGGATGGTTTGTTGGATGTGGGGCAATTGGGGCTAAAAGACCACAAAGCGTCGTTACTTCATTTGGGCAATGAGAGGTGCTTGTCTTATAACTGTTGAACTCGATTTCTAGGGTTTTGGAAAGGGTTGAGACTGAATCTTTGATCGTGATACAAGAATTGAGACTTGACTACAAAGCCTAAAATTGTGGCATGAGTTTGAATCTTTGACAAGAGCTGGTCATCATGGTCTTTAGTAATGCAATCGTGGGTACGAGGGAAGGTCATAAAGTTATTACAATCAACATGAAATATCAATTACATTGGCAAAACTTTGGTGTCGGAGCAAAGCCACATTCCTGCCATTGATGGTGATACAATTTATGACCTTCCCTCGTATGTAAAATATATGTCACTGCACTCTCAACTTCTACTGCTCTTAGCAAACTCCCACAGATGTTTACCTCATTTAGACAAATTTCTCAAAGTGAGTTAATCCGGGAGATACTTAGGTGACTCTGTTCAGGAAGGGAGGCTGGAATCCAGTACCACGGAAATCGTAGGACACCACTGCCTCTAGGAAAGTTTTGGGGTCCCTACTCATGATCAAACGCCCCACGGGATCACATAGTCATGTGGTATATTGCCCCAGTAACTGTGCTTCATAAATACATGTACTAGATTATACGCGATGAAAGCAATAAAAACGCCTGGGGCTGCAGCCAGAATCTCAGATTAAACATATTGGGATATAGCATTACAATACAACGTCTAGCAATACACTTTTCCGTGGCCTTTACAAATTATTTTTGAATTATAGTGAAGGAATCTTACATTGCATAGTTGGTCCAAATTAATGCAGTAACAAAATCCATAACACCTTATTCTCACCGACGTTAATGTAAATCTGTAACCTTGCTGACATGTGCACGCGGAGATACAAAATAAATTAAAATCAGAACGAATTATTAACTTGAAAAACTCT
>JAQGCC010006635.1:0-10024 GCA_034698905.1 Xestoiulus laeticollis
TTTTATTAGCCTTACTTCATCCTGTATATTTGCAAAGGATCAGCTACGCCTAGGGCCATTTAGAGCACAGGGCCTCCAAGCCCTTTGCTTTAAAAATTAACCTTTATTTCAAAAAGGGGCCCTTTGTTCAAACTAACATCATATCCACTTTACATGGCTACTTTTATTAGCCTTACTTCATCCTGTATATTTGCAAAGGATCAGCTACGCCTAGGGCCATTTAGAGCACAGGGCCTCCTAGCCCTTTGCTTTAAAAATTAACATTTATTTCAAAAAGGGGCCTTTTATCCAAACTAACATCATATCCACTTTACATAGGCACTTTTACTAGCCTTACTTCATCCTGTATATTTGCAAAGGATCAGCTACGCCTAGGGCCATTTAGAGCACAGGGCCTCCAATCCCTTTGCATTATAAATTAACCCATATCTCAAAAAGGGGCCCTTTGTTCAAACTAACATCATATCCACTTTACATAGCTACTTTTATTAGCCTTACTTCATCCTGTATATTTGCTAAGGATCAGCTACGCTTAGGGCCATTTAGAGCATAGGGCCTCCAATCCCTTTGCATTATAAATAAACCCATATCTCAAAAAGGGGCCCTTTGTTCAAACTAATATATCCACATTACATAGCTAACTATATTAGCCTTACTTCACCATGTATATTTGCAGAGGATCCACTACGCCTAGGGCCATTTAGAGCATAGGGCCTCTCAGGGCCCTATAGAAATAAATATCAAACGTTATGACCCCCAGAGGTCATAAGAATCAAACTTTGATATAGGCTACCGCATGAAAATCCGCATATGCGGGAAAAAGTTTTAAAAAAATAGGCCCTTTGGCCCTTTCCTAAAATGTCTAAATTGCATTGATTTGAATTTGAATTCTATTTCAGCTGTAAGTACAATGCCATTTCATCTGGAAAGTAGTATAGGGTGTATTCCGGTGGGAGATCCCCAATTGGCTTCCATGGAAGGAGTTGAAAACACGCCCCCACCCACCGCTAAAGGTACCTTTGTTATACGTACCGTATCCGGCAACACTCCGAATAGGGCCGGAAAAATCCGAAAGAGCTTTTTTTTGCAAAACCGTGCGATTGCGCATAAATACGTCATTTCGGGATCACACGTATCAAAATGGATAGTTGTGGCCCGTTGGATTCACGGAATCAGTTATTTCCGAAAGAGTCCTAAACATGGATAATCCGGCCCTGTTTGCGAATAGCTTCCGTAACTAAATTTCTAACCGTAATATTTTCCGTAGTTCCTACGTTATATCCGACGCGAGTCGCACCGAACGATCACAATCTGTGGCCGGTGATGGAGATCACATTCAACAACAAAACTTCGCACAAAATTCTTCCGCACGGATTCTGGAATTTTCAAATTCAACAAAAGCGTGGCTCCCTAGTGCGCTTCAATTTGAGCCTTGCCGAGTCTGCAGATGGCGCCGTTTACGGCAGACGACATCAGCCGCCTACGATCACGAGGCACGATTTCGTCATCAAGATCGAGAAACATTCCTTGAACAAGAGACACATTCGATCATCGCTATTGGTACGTATTTAGAACGCTGGCAACCCCGTCAAATGCGTGCGGGAGAAAAGCGCGCCAAGTTTATCCTCACATAACCTAACCTGTCGGCACGCTTTTGACGGGCTAACTAAAGTAACCTAAATTAACCTAGCGGTGCGCTTATGCCCTGGCCCTGCCCGCTTTTGATCGAACGCTGGCACCCCGTCAAATGCGCACAAGGACTAAAGCGCGTGGTTTGTGTGGTGCGATTGGCTGCGCGCCGCTGCGTCAGCTCAAAGCCAATAATGACTGCTGCCAACACCATCTTGCGGATGCGTTCTTTGTGGCACGGCTTTGCGGCTGCGGCTAACAGCTCTTTTTTGTGGCTAACGGCTATTTTTACGGCTAACGGCTATTTTAGCGGCTGCGACGCGTCTGCTCTAGGGACCAGTTGAAACGCAATCGCATGCAACACGTGGTATGCAACTTTTTGCGCCTAGCCGACATTTTCAGAATAAAACACTTTTGTTGTGACAATATTAATATATTTATTATAAATATTGAATTTTAAAAGGTTTAAAAGGAAGAAGACAAAGTTAAGACCACTTTATTAATGCTGCAAAAAAATGGGCAAAACCACTCTTGCGACCGACTTGCAACTGCGTTCAGCCGCAGTTAAAACTAGCAAAAATCGCAAGGCACAAGCCGCACCACACAAACCATACTTTAAACCAAACCTATCCTAAATTACCCTAACCTGTCGGCACGCTTTTGACCCCCTATTCAATTCAATTCAATTCAACTCAGTATCCTAGAATCAGAAAACAAGATGAGCAAGACAAAAGCGTGCTGACATAAGCGCATCGGGTTTAACCTAACCTAACCTATCCTAAACTAACCTAACCTAACCTGTCGGCGCGCTGTTGTCCAGTACGCTTTTGTCATTGTGCACTTATGACGGCGCTCTTTTGACGGTCTACCCGAACGCTAATATTATCCAAGGTTTCACCGACAAATCTTGTTCCATAACTTTCAGTAGTTTGTTGCTTAGTTTCATTTTCCTGAATTTGTTTCTCCATCAGATGCATTCACCTCAGGAAGTGTCTTTCGTACACCAGTTGGATCCAGGATGGTGGTTCTTCTCGTTGTACAACGATGGTAGCGAGCCACAAGCAGTTACTTTCATCGCTGAAATTATCGGTCAGAAATCTTATTTGCTAACAAGGTCCAACTTTTTTAATCAAGTGTCCTACAACCATCATCACTTTTGCTATTTCACCTTGTTTTACAGCCGATGAAACTGAATCGTGTTTACATAATTGTAATAATCACGGCGCATGCACGCAAGGCAAATGCGAATGTTACAAAGGCTACACGGGAAATGCTTGCGAACTAAGTAAGCGAAAGCGATGTAACTTTTAAACAACTTTTTAGATTTTGTCAGTTTTTCAAACCGTTATTCGTTGTTTTCTTTGCGAGGATTATGTCCGGTTCTGTGCAGTAATCACGGTAGCTATTCCGGAGGTGTTTGTCACTGCGAAAGAGGATGGAAGGGCTCCGAATGCGGTGTCCCGGAACTGGATTGCGAAGTTCCAGACTGCAATTCCAACGGAGAATGCCGCTCAGGATTTTGCGTTTGCAATGCCGGATTTAAGGGACGGCACTGCGATCAAGGTAAGTTCTCACCGGATTTCATCAGATTTACAATGTTGCCCTAGGCTGAAGAGACCATCCTCTTACGTACGCTCGTATATTGCAGTTGACTGTTTCGATCCGATGTGTTCCGATCACGGCATTTGTGCGGGCGGTCGATGCATTTGTCGTCCGGGATGGAACGGACAAAACTGCAGCAAAGTGGATGATCGCTTGGTGCAATGTCTGCCCAATTGCTCGGGTCATGGGACTTTTGATTTGGACATCGGCAAATGTGTTTGCGAGAAATACTGGACTGGTCCCGACTGTTCTGAAGGTACACGCGGTGCAGTTCCGATAGTCGTTGGATAGAATGATGTCGATGGCATTCCCCTGATTCAATAATATTTTCTACTCCGCAGCTTTTTGCAACGCGGACTGCGGTGCATATGGCAAATGCATCGGAGAGCACTGTCATTGCGTGACCGGGTGGACAGGATCCAAATGTGACCTGAAATTGTGCGATTCAAGGTGCTCCGTACACGGCCAGTGCAACAACGGAACTTGCGTATGTATGCAAGGATGGAACGGACGACATTGCACTTTAGGTAAGTCTTGATTACGCGATTAATTTCATCCGTATGTTTCCATTTCTCAACCGTCTGTCTGTTCCGATAGTTAAATGTAACAAGGCTCGCAGAATTTCAAACCGCTCCTTTATAACTTGCATCATTACCGATGTCCTAATATGTTTGATGTAACACGCGATAAAGCGGTTATACGCTTGCCTTTAGATTTTGAAGTGTGGGTTTCACTTCCCGATTGATGTCGGTGAGAATGTACTCTCGGATGTACAGAATTACATAGTTTTGGCTCATACGGATGAAAGTTTAAATATTGGTCATTGGTAGTTCCCTCTTGCTCTTTACGCGTTAAGATCCTCATGTTGCGTTAATAAGTTAACGACAAAGAATCCTAATGAAAGGTTTGATAGCCAAAACAGTGCCATTACAAGAAACTTGAGTTTGATTTCTGCAAGTAGCCTCACCGCGTTAATTTATAGCTTCACATCTATCCAACCGACTGTCCGACGTGCGCAGTTCAATAATCCAGAAATTGCAGTCTGCAGAATTGCAGAATTGCAGAATTTGCCATCACCGACAAATTAACAGCGATTGGATTGCACCTTGCGTGCACAAACCTATGTATGTGTTGTTGATTTCAGAGGGATGTACGATGGACTGCAACCACCACGGGGATTGCGTTACGTCTGAAAGCGGAGAATATCAGTGTCAATGTCACGATGGATGGGATGGATTAGATTGCGCTGTTCAACTGGAAAAAGTTTGCGATGACTTATTGGACAACGATGAAGGTAAGTCTCTGGAATTATTTCAAAGCGTTTACGTCTGTCGATAATTGGGATGTGCACGTTGCGGTTTTCACGCGCTAGATTTGGTATGCATGCCCTTAGAGTTATTCTGGGGTATGGAATATGAAGTGAAAAAATTAAACCGCAGAGATACGGCATGTTAATTTTTTCAGACGGAGTTGTCGACTGCGCCGACAGCGAATGTTGCGTCTTGGACGTATGTCGCGAAAGTATCATGTGCGTAACAACGGCTGATCCCGTAGATGTTTTAAACCGTAAGCAACCTCCCGCAGTCACCGCTTCATTTTACCAACGTATGAAATTTCTTATCGAAGAGAAAAGCGTTCAAAGTTACGTTCATAAAGATGAGTACAGCGAAAAGTAAGTGTGGAAATGAATTTTGACAATTTTCATTTTTTGGATTTTATTTTCTAGTATACTATTCTATTTGAAATTCATTTGAGGAAGTGCCCTTTTTGTTCGAATAGTACGAAAAAAATACTAAGCGAGAGTTAAAAAGTTATATATATATATCCCAGAAGCCCATTTTGTTTCTTAATTGTTGACAGTCTGTCTTTAGGTCTGTTGATGGCCTTTTATTTCCGTGCTTCGTACATTTTGCCCATTGTTTACCGTGACTCGTTCCGCTTCCGTTTTTGGAAGTTTTATTTTTATTGTCTTATTAAATCTGGCCCGCGAACTGGTTGCTTGGAAGGGATTCAAGATCGACTTTTCCCCCCAGTAAACCTTTTTTAATTTGTAAAAGTCCGTATTCATGTATTTTATGTGGTGCATATTCTTGTCCTCGTGACCTCGTTGAATGTCCCATTACGGACAACATTGAACCGCAGCCATCATTACTAAAAAGCCTTCGAACCCACATTATTATCTAGATAAATTTATTTAGAAATGTTGAAATTCTTCATTATAAGGATATTAGATCTACAGTTTAAAAAAAACAAATCAAAATGTGTGATTACAAGCAGCATATATCTCTTAAACTTATGCTCCTCATCATATCTCAAAATATTATCTTGCTCATATTAGCCTACATACTGACATTTCAATCGAAATTTTTATAAAAATCTACAGATTTATTTGAAAATGTCCACAGATTTTGTAAAGGCAATCTTTTTTTATGAAGCTATCATAAAACGCAAGGCGCAAGTGCTTAGGGAACTTCCCAAACACCCGCTAAACTCCTGAATCGGATATTTCATAATTAAGGGAAATCTTCTATGCACTGCGCAAAGCTAACAGAAAATGTAAGGTGCTAGCGCTTAGGGAACTTCCCTAACAACCCGGAGTTTATTCGAGACCGGGGTTAGGCTCATGATTGACCCGGGGTTTGATGGCGCATTTACGGTACTTTGGACCGCTAAACTCCTGAATCGGATATTTCATAAAATGGAAATCCCCTATGCACTGCGCGAAGCTATTATAAATTGTAAGGCGCTAGTGCTTAGGGAACTTCCCTAACACCCAAGGCTTATTTGAGAGCACCCGGGGTTTGATGGCGCATTTACGGTACTTTGGACCGCTAAACTCCTGAATCGGATATTTCATAATTAAGGGAAGTCTTCTATGCACTGCGCAAAGCTAACAGAAAATTTAAGGTGCTAGCGCTTAGGGAACTTCCCTAACACCCGGGGCTTTTTTGAAAGCGGGGTTACGCTCGTGAATGATCCGGGGTTTAATGACGCATTTACGGTACTTTGGACCGCTAAACTCCTGAGTCGGATATTTCATAAAAGGGAAATCCCCTATGCACTGCGCGAAGCTATTATAAAATGTAAAGGCGCTAGTGCTTAGGGAACTTCCCTAACACACGGGGCTTATTTGAGAGCGGGGTTACGCTCGTGATTGACCCGGGGTTTGATGGCGCATTTGCGTTACTTTGGACCGCTAAACTCCTGAGTCGGATATTTCATAAAAGGGAAATCCCCTATGCACTGCGCGAAGCTATTATAAAATGTAAGGCGCTAGTGCTTAGGGAACTTCCCTAACAACCCGGAGCTAATTCGAGACCGGGGTTACGCTCGTGAATGATCCCGGGTTTGATGACGCATTTACGGTACTTTGGACCGCTAAACTCCTGAGTCGGATATTTCATAATTAAGGGAAATCATCAATGCACTGCACGAAGCTATCATAAAATCTAAGGCGCTAGCGCTTTAAAATACGGTTCAGCGACTGAAAAAAATAATATGTGATAATAGCCATATTAGAGTAAAATATTTCCAAGAAGTTTTGATTAGACCCATTTTTATTTACCTGTACTTTGGTCAGATTTGGTCAGATTACCAATAGTTGATATAAGCATTACCGTATTTCTAATTTTGCAATCGGATCACGTATAGCAGATGTTAGGACCATTAAGGATAAACAAGGCCACATTGAATAAGCTATAAAATTGTGTACAAAGGCAATCTTAAATGAGCATATGGTGTCCTAATGTTGCAATAAAGTATTGGGAGAGGATTCTGGGAATGTGATGTTAATGTCCTATTTTCGATATCGATGTCAGTATGTAAACAATTCCGCAAGATGCATTATAAGATTTGGATGTTTGAGATACTTCATTGATGACTGCCTCTAAAAATGAGATGGCGTTAAAAGAATCATCATCGTTTATGATAAAGATATAAGACATAGATTAAGACCCAATACAATGATCCGTTGCGATGAATTAAAAAAAAAATTACGGGGTTATTGGCAAGTCCCTTTGGAATTTCTCAACTCCGCAGCTTGATTTCCAAGAAAGACATGTCAGAAGAAAACAGTTCAACAGTTAGAGAATCTCTTAGTCTTTTCAATAGAATCTCTTCAATATCTCAAAGATTCTTTATATATCCATTTTCGCCGATGCGGCAGACGACAACATCAAGACTTTCGCGATGTCCGAATTATGGTTTAGCAGTTGTTCTTCAATATACGGTGTGTTATGGGATTACTTCAAGGATTTTTGGCTTTCAAGAATCCTGTAGCACACCTTGCCACATTTGGACATCGGTAGCGCTCCCGATCATAAGCGCAGTTGTTGCGCCTGCGAACAACATACATGCATGTTTGCGCATATGTGGGTTCTACAAACCGCAAATATTTTTGAGTTTAAAATAATTTTATATTTGGGATTACTTCAAAGATATTTTGTGCTTTCAAGAATACTGTGGCTCACATTGCCACATTGGTGCATCGGTAGCGCTCCTGATCATAAGCGCAATCACATCGCGTGCAAACAACATACATGTATGTTTGCGCATATGTGGTGTAGGTTTCACAAACCGCAAATAATTTTGGGTGTAAAATAATTTTATATTTAGGATTACTTCAAAGATGTTTTGTGCTTTCAAGAATACTGTTGCTCACATTGCCACATTGGTGCATCGGTAGCGCTCCTGATCATAAGCGCAATCACATCTCGTGCAAACAACATACATGTATGTTTGCACATATGTGGTGTAGGTTTCACAAACCGCAAATATTTTTGGGTTTAAAATAATTTTATATTTGGGATTACTTCAAAGATGTTTTGTGTTTTCAAGAATACTGTGGCTCACATTGCCACATTGGTGCATCGGTAGCGCTCCCAATCATAAGCGCAGTCATATCGCGGGCGAACAAACATACATGTATGTTTGCGCAAATGTGGTGTGGCTTCCACAAACCGCTAATATTTTTGCGTGTATATCGTTGAAGAAATATATTTCATATTTCAAGGGCAAGTGTGAAAGTTTTATAGAGCGTCTTACATCATCATATTTGAATTTCTTCTCAAGCTTACGATATCATTTAAACTCGCATCGTTACCTACCATGATTCCAAATTTCATCGGATAAGACGATACATAAAAATGTCTCTCGGATTCATCCGCACGCAACTTTTTCCAAAATAAGTTTGCGGATTTGATTCGGATAATAGTTGCGGAGGCAATCGTTACCATGACCATTATACGACTGACGTGTGCCGCAACACCCGATCGAGGACATATCGATCGTCTTAAGGTGGAACGCAAAGATATGTCCTGTCTTTCGCGGTTATCGTACCGCGAAGTTGAGAAATTCTGGAGGAACTTGCGAATACCCATCGTATAACTATCAGCTCCGATACCTTAATAACTTTCATTATCAATTTTCTGGGACATCATTTCCTTGTGATTTTATTATTTGTCGCGTTGTCTTTTGTGCTCAAATTCTGTGTTTTTTTCTGCTTTATGTGTGAATTTGTTCATTCTACCCTGCTCTTGCTTTGTTCCCACTTTTTCATAGCAAATTCTGGAGTTCCTTCATCAAAAGGTGAGTATATATATTACAAATGTCACGACAAAACCACAAAAAATAAGTTTTATTTTTGTTTGTTTTTTGCCACTCATAACACTCCATACTGAATATAGAATTTTTGTTAAAAATAAGAGCCACGAAATAACTTAAAATGCACTCGTTTGTTTTTTCGGATATGGGATTTAATTCCTTTCCTTTTTTTTTTTTTTGTTTAGTCTTATTATTTTATTTATCTTCAGCATGTATTTTAAATTTCATCTCCATGACATATATAATTCCCATTATTATGAGCATGGGGTTGGGGGGTTAGAAATACCTTAGTGGAAAAAAATTATTTATAGCATTAAAAATTACGGTATGATTTCTGATAAGATAAAACTTTCGTAAATTCATCTACGTGCCATAAATAATTTTTTCACTATTGAAGTACCGGTACCAAATTTGCTTTAAACAATTTTTAATATTATTTTAAAATACAAATTTTAATTTAATGCACGTTTGCCTCGTGGCCAATTTTACCCGGATCAACCGAAAATCAAATTTAAAAAACATTGTTTTAATTTTATTTGAATATTATTCAAATAGGGGGAGGGAGATTTTAATTTTTAATTGCATTTTAATATTATTTATTCAAACATTGAAAAAAAAAAAAAAAAACAACATACGATGTCTATTATTTAATCATTGAAAAAAAAAATTCCGCGGAAATACTTCCAAAGCATAAATCGTGCAGTAATAAGCGTTCGTTAAGTTCGGTAAAATAACATTTAGCCATAGCCTTTTTCAAAATTGACTTACACTATTCTAGATTTATTAGAATAAGTAACGGGAGTAAACGCTAGGAGGTAGCAAATTCAATATGATCAACTTTTCTTAACAAGATAAATAATTATAATCACTATTTCGCAAAAGTTGATATAGGCCTATTTAAATATTGGATCGATTGCGCTAAAGTTCATTGACCTTTGCTCGTTAGGTTGTGTATGAATATGCTGGTGATGGCAGCTATTAAGACTAAATAGCCTCCAACAAAGGCTGATGTTATCACTATCAGTAGCCAAGGGGAGAGTAGGAGAGGCATTTAAGCCTTTTAGGCAGGAAGGACTGAGGCTCTAGTAAACATTAAGGGTGAAAACATAGTGCTGTCGGAGAATCGGACATCGATTCATTCTAGAATGATGCCTAAAGACATACCTGCGATTCGCTATGCACTCGCACATAG
>JAQGCC010006636.1:0-10023 GCA_034698905.1 Xestoiulus laeticollis
ATTTTCACGTGGTGTGAACCCGGCTTGAGATCGTCTTGTGAAACAGTTTTTGTTTTACATTTTCGCGTGGTGTGAACACGCCTTTCAGAAACCCTCGAGTAACACGGTAGACGATTTTTTAGTGGAAGATGCTCGCACGGTGGGATCTTGCCAAAAAGTGTCTTTAAGACACAATTGAGCAAATAGGGTTTATGATCTCACGTCTTCATATACACTTTAAATCAAAATGAAATGACAAAAGTTTTAAAACTGTCTTATTCTTACGAATAACTCATTTACTCATGTAATAGCCCCCTCCCCTCTGGCTTTTAAGACATCTTTTTCTATTATTTCGTAAGTAGTAATATAATTAGATTAACTCCAGTTAAAATTAGAGTGGAATTTTAGAGTGGGCCTCTCGGAATAACGAACGTTCTTTATAACGTACAAAGTGCCTGCCTGTACCTCTCATGTATTAGCCTTTCGGAATAACGAACGTTTTGTATAACGAACAAAGTGTTAGCTGTACCTCTCATTTATTAGCCTCTCGGAATAACGAATGTTTTGTATAACGAACAAAGTGCTAGCTGCAGTACCTTTCATTTATTAGCCTCTCGGAATAACCAACAATATCCCTGTACATCGATCAGCTCATGTATTAGCCTCTTGGAATAACGAACGTTCTTTATAACGAACAAAGTGCCTGTACATTTCATGTATTATCCTCTAAGTATAAAGAACGTTCTATATAACGAGTTGATCGAAATAACGTACAATTTCGTAAGTAAAATCTCAGTATACCGAACGGTTCGGCTGGTATCTTTACCAACCCACTGACCAATTGACCACTTACCAATTGACTGTTTATAACGAACGGCAATTTGATGTCTTAGGGGGTCATAGACAAAGAACATCCCGTTTTGTCGTAAGATTTCTAGTTTAATTGATTTTAAGTATTGGTTTTTAAATGTTAATATCTTAAAACATTTTATACGCTTATTTAAAGATTACTCAAAATCCTACAAAAACTACTTTAGTGCGTACACTCTCCAGCATTTGGCAAAAAAAAATGTATTTCCGGTGTTCAATAGAAGACAGAAGTACTGCTGGGGTAAAAAACTGGCATCACAGTCACTAAAAACTACTATAGTTGTCATAAAAAGCCATGAAAAACGGCTATAAGAGCTAGCGAAAAAAAATAGGTTCAAAGCAGTTATAGCTCCGCTCGATATAACGAACGAATGTCCCAAACGCAATTTGAACTTGTGCATGTTTCCCATGGTCATATTAGCCACACGTGACACAACACCATGTCACCACTCGACAGTTGTTCTTGATGTCACGATGTAGTGTTCCAGCTTAGAAACAATGTAGTGGACACTAATGATAGTCTGTCAGGTTCATCATAGTCGATCGGTGGTAGACCTTCATATGTCAACATGACATTTCCAGACGAAATGACAGTTTTGACCTCATTTGTGGGATGGTTCATCACGATGCTTTTAAGTCGAGTAAGCAGTCTGGATAAATCTACAAGCGAATAGTTAGTGGGACAAATGCCACAATGCTGGTAGTGACTATTTTTGACATGAAGGCATGCAATACTTTCCTAAATAATCGCCTTTGCTCACTCGATTAGTCTATGTATAAAGAATTCAGATAATTTACTTCATAATAATATTGAAATTAAGCTGGTTACAGACAATCATCACGTCACGTGAGCTCACGTGATGGCACGAGCTCACATTTTTAACCGTGATATCGCCCAATAAATTGATGTGACAGTAGGATGAAATTTCACAACAGGATAATTATTTATTTTTTAAATGTCACATAGTTGAAGGCGAAATATATGGACGTGAGGTCGTGATGTCACATTGTACGTGTCACAATTTTAAGCTTAACAATTCTAAATACATGTAATGCATTTTACATTTTCTCCCTACGCGTCGTGAGCGTGCGTGCCATCACGTCATTTTCCCCCAAGAAATGACGTGTTCGGACACATGTCTAAAAAAGATGACAAAATGACGTCATTTCCCCTCAAAAAATGACGTGTTTATAAGCAATGACGTCGTTTTTCATCAAGAAATGACATGTTTAGCAACACGTCGAAAGATGTCCACAAAATGACGTCAATGCCCCCAAATAATTACGTGTTCATAAGCAAGTCTAATAATGACCAAATATGACGTCATTTTTCACCAAGAAATGACGTGTTCTGAAACACGTCGAAAGATGACTGAAAAATGGCATCATTTTCTACCAAGATATGACACATTCAGAATCATGAACCTGTTGGAGATAATTTATAACTGTCTAAAATAATAATTTTTCCCGGTCCCAAGAGTGTTATTTTGGACAGGTTAAACTGTAATACCTGTCTGCAGCATAGGGTATACTGCAAGCATTAGGAATTGACGTTTAATGAAATACCGAATGGCATTCCTCCAAGAAAATTGAAGAAACTGCAAATCCGAACAAGACTATTTTTCCAGTTTGTATATATGAATGAATCTATATACATGTATAACGGTTATGCAAGACACGTGGATTTCGCATTTCGTTGTTGATCAAAACAAATCTATTCAAAAAACAATAGAAAAAAATGAAAAACAAGTCCAAGAAAAACAATTTCTTTTGTTCATCGTTTGCCTACGAAAACATGTTTTTCAAAGATAGACATCGACCCAAAAAAAAAAAAAAAAAAAATCACTCCGGAAGAATCGCTGAGAAAAATCCGATAAATCTCCAATAATAAGGAGGGTTTCTTTTACAGGAAGCAATGGAGAAAGACGAAAGTATTTTTTAGATCCAAAGGCGACATGAATTTGTGAAACGGACAGTCCGGTCTGCAGTCTATATACATAGATATTCGACACCCAACTACATGTAATTCAAATACAAACAGGATACTTGATTCTCTACGGATTTTATGACATTTTTATTACGCCTTTGGTGGAAAAATTATATTCGTTCCACCACATAAGGCAGTATACATGATATTTTCTTTATACATGTACATGTATATGAAAATGGCATCACAAAACAGCGCATGCGCGAGTATTTAGCGCCAAGTTCGTTATGCTGAGAGACTATTACATGATATAGGAACAGACATTTTGTTCGTTATACAGAACGTTCATTATGCCGAGAAGATAATTCATGATAGGCACAGACACTTTGTTCGTTATGCCGAGGTGGCTGTTTTGGGCCACGTGATTTAATGCATTTCTGAGCGAATGAAAAAATATATATTTCATTCGCCTATAACGATTTTTATGAGATTTCCTCCCCAAAATACGAAAAAAACGACTTTTTGAAGAATGACTTATTAGGGGTACTCAGTGGAGTCATCGTACATCTGCGATTTCGTATTATTTCGTAAAAGGCAACCGGTTGGTTAACCGGTTGCTCAGAAATGCATTAAATCACGTGGCCCAAAACAGCCACCCGATTGACCCATAATTTGCTCATATGGAGGTACGATTTAGGAATTCAGCCAATTATGTGGCTGTTTTGGGCAACGTGATTTAATTCATTCCTGAGAAACCGGTTAACCGGTTGCCATTACGAAATGATACGAAATCGCAGTTGTAAGTTGACCCCACTGAGTACACCTATTCTCAATACATTACATGTACACATAAAATTACACTTGCATGCACATGCACTTAAAAAATTCTGATCGAAAATTTGCCATAGAAAATGGGAATCCCCCTTTAAAGGGTTTCTTTAAAAGTCCTTTAAAGTATGGAGGAAAATTTCAGAGAATCGTTATAGGCGAATGAAAGGACCAATTTCCATTTAAAAATGAGATCGCTATGTGCGGATTAACGTTATATCCGACATCGTTGTATTCGTACAAAATTACAATACGTATGATAACAGGCCAACCTCGAATCGCTATACCCGGAATATCAGCTGTATCTGGCATCGTTATAAGCGAATTCAACTGTACATTTACTTTATGGGTTTTTTAGCAAAATTTAGTTTATAATAGGGGTACTCAAATTCATCTTCTAACTTCTAAGATTTCGTAATATTTCGTAAACAGGCTCGTGCATTCTAAAAATCTATCACGTGAGTTCTAAAAATAGATTTTCTTCACATTTTTAGAATCACGTGGGTTCTAGAAGTCGATTTTTAGAAATTCACGTGCGTTCTAAAATATATTTTAGAACGCACGTGCCTGTTTAGGAATTCTCAGATGTACGATAATGAACTTGAGTACTCAAACTGTATCTGAAACTTTATTTAATTTACGTACGTATATTTCATACAAAAGTTCATATAAAACTTGCTCAGAATGCATTAAAAACATTTTTCCTGTGCAAACGTGTTAATGAAATTCCTCTAACTCTCGCAATTGTACATTTGAAACATTTAATGTTTACAATTATTACATTTCTTAAGTGAGAAATAGAGGCAACATTTACGTGAATTTCCCAAATGATTAATCCAGCTAGGCCTAACTCCCTATTTCGATGCATAACGAGTGGCGTGCATATGGCATTTCGCTAACATTTTAATCTAATCATTCTCCCTGTGTGCGGTTTTTTTATTATTATAATATATATATTTTTTTCGTGCGTAGAGATAGTGATATATCCAGGATGGCGTAAAAAGGATGTTTCGTCATTAGGATTCTCTTCATTAAATGTAAATTGAATGGCTGGCTTTTAGGCATTGCTGCATATGCTTTTTTTTACTGCTTTTCCCGTAATCCAGTAATTGCGTACGATAGCCATTTGTTGTTTTATTGCCACTGCGCAAATTCAGGCGAAAAGTCTTTTTAATTCAATTGGAAAAATGGGAAATACGAAAGTGGATTATTATGGTAAAGCAACCTGTCTTAAAACTGACCAAGTTTTAAGGTCTAGACCCCCCCTTGTGGTTAAGCAAACACTGCTAGCACTCATGCTTTACACGTATGCCTAACGATGCACTGAAGGGAAATTATATAAGCTTAATTATAGGGCTCCTTAAGCCACATTATATCCCCTGAATGGCAAAACAGTCGGCTCTTGATATAACGAACAGTGGCTAGTCCCGACCAAACTGCCTATACCTCTCACGTACCTCTCACGTATAGCCTCTTAGTATAACGCTCTTTCTGTATGAGGAACCGCTCGATTTAACGAACAGTTAGGGTTGTCCCGACCAAACTTCCTACACCTTTCATGTATTAGCCTCTTAGTATAACGAACGTTCTGTATAAGAAACCGCTCGATATAACGAACGGTTAGGCAAAAAATGTCGGCTCTTGATATAACGAATCTCGATATAACGAACAGAGTGGCTAGTCCCGACCAAACTGCCTATATCTCTCATGTATTAGCCTCTTAGTATAACGCTCTTTCTGTATGAGGAACCGCTCGATATAACGAACAGTTAGGCTTGTCCCGACCAAACTTCCTACACCTTTCATGTATTAGCCTCTTAGTATAACGAACGTTCTGTATAAGAAACCGCTCGATATAACGAACGGTTAGGCAAAAAATGTCGGCTCTTGATATAACGAATCTCGATATAACGAACAGAGTGGCTAGTCCCGACCAAACTGCCTATATCTCTCATGTATTAGCCTCTTAGTATAACGCTCTTTCTGTATGAGGAACCGCTCGATATAACGAACAGTTAGGCTTGTCCCGACCAAACTTCCTACACCTTTCATGTATTAGCCTCTTAGTATAACGAACGTTCTGTATTAGAAACATCTCGATATAACGAACGGTTAGGCAAAAAATGTCGGCTCTTGATATAACGAACAGAGTGGCTAGTCCCGACCAAACTACCTATACATCTCATGTATTAGCCTCTTAGTATAACTAACGTTCCGTATGAGGAACCACTCGATATAACGACCAGTTAGGCTTGTCCCGATCAAACTGCCTATACCTCTCATGTATACCTCTCATGATGCCTCTTAGTATAACGAACGTTTTGTATAAGGAACCGCTTAATATAACGAACGGTTAGGCAAAAAAGTCATCTCTTGATATAACGAACCAGCCACTCTGTTCGTTATATCGAGATTCGTTATAGCAAGAGCCAACTATTTTTGCCTAACCGTTCGTTACATCGTTATATTCAGCAAGTTTATTAACTTCTCAATTGTTTTTACATTCGCTCAGTAGCTTAAGGATTCTTCATAACCTACCCAACATGGCCGCCATGACGTCACACGAGAAAAAAAATCGGTACATGCATGTAATTGGTGGTAACGTCTTATAAAAATGAACGGAAGCCGACGGCCATATTGCATTTCTGTTGAGCGGCTTTGAAATTAAGCAGCGAAAATTCCAGCTAAAAAATCGATCGTTTTGCGGGCAAAATGGCGCATCTGCCCCCATTCGACGAAAAGGGGGGTGAGGGGGATGGGGGGGGTGGGGAAGGAAATGGAGGAATTTTCCCCCCACAATGCACAGCGAAGACAAATCCCCATTAAAGGGGATGTGGATCACTTAACGCGATTCGCGTACATCAGAACGCGGCGCTCTTAATTAGAATTGCTAATTAAAAACGAAAGGATCGATCACTGAATTAATGAGGCGAAAAGAGTGGAAAAAAAAAATTGAAAACGAGGCTTTCGGTTACCAATTTGCTTTTTCACGAGAATTATAGTTCAGGATGAATGCTCCCAATTCTTGTCTTTGTTTACGAACATTATCAGGTTGAAATTTTAGGGTTCATACAGGTTTTCAAGCCCAAAAATAAAGAAATTTTCAAGAGTACTATAAAAAATGCAAGGACCATTTGAGGAATGGTGTTAATAGAAGAGGAGGAGTGTCATGTTCAATTAAATTTAATTCAATTTCTTACCCTGCAGTCAGCATGTAGTATGCCATGTGGCAGGGGGCAAAGTGCCAGAATTTTTAATGGGAATTAAGAGTAGATTATACGGTCGTGGCCGCTTTTTGGGGAACTATCCCGGCATTTGCCTTTATGTGCCTATATGGGCGATATTACGATAGGTTGTGGGAAACCACGAAAAACCACAACCAGGATAGACGACCGGGGTTCGAACCCGTATCTCTCGAAATCAAGGAGCTAAGCATAAAACACTAAGCCAACCTTGTCGGTGTTGAAATGATAATTCATCGATGCAATATGCTCCACATATTGCGAGCACATCAAAACCAACATGCTTGATTTGAAGAATTCATTCCATATTTTTTAGGATTCAAGAATGATTCCTAAGGATTCTGGAATGAATTCTTCGAGTTAAGCACGTTGGTTTCGATGCGCTCGCACTATTTGAAGATTGGGAATCAAGCATGAGAATGAATTCTTGAAATTTCGTGCTAATTTGATTCCGGGATGAATCACGCATGCTTTTTACCTCGAAACGATCTCCTGCAATGTACGGGTGCATGGATGTGTGCGTGTTTGTATGATTCCCATTCCTGGAATCATTCTCCGACGTGTAAATAAAATTATGATTAAAACAAATTATAAAATTTTAAAATAAAAATATCAAATGAACTTTAAACTGTTCATAAGAATACAAACCTCAGTAGGAATTTACACTCGGCAGGTGTGGGATATGGTTTACAATAATCACAAACTTTTATGTTTAAACTTTTTAAATTTACTTTTTCTCAAGGTACAATGTCTGCCCAACGGGGTGGCCACGAGTGCAACATAAAGAACAGTTACAAATATGGGGGAAAAACCCTGTTTTTATATTTTCAGTGGCTCCCTCTGGTATCTTCTCCAAAAGGAGGGAAATTCAAATCTTCTATTTCCCAACAGCAAGAACTTTTGCTTTGCTCGGGACTAAGGTAAGCCAATTGATGGCACACCTGCTCAGACTTAATGACTGAGTGCAAAAACATACCACTCTGCTCTTTATATAACGAACGGTTAAGCTGAATATCATTTAGTAAACTGCCATATATGGGGCTTGTTATGACATAGATGTCCCCCTATAATTTTTCAATCCGCTCGATATGCAGTCATTCTTACGGCATTGTCCCCATTAAATTTAATCTCAATTTAGTGCGCATTAAAAGCAGTATACTAAAAGCTAGTTATTGGCATTTGATATATATGCCCCCTGCCACATGGTATATTACATGCTGACTGCAGGGTAAGAAATTGAATTGAATTGAAATATCCACTATTAAGCCAACTTGTTATTATTGAAGCCCTCTAACTAAGGGATTTCAACTGCTCAAACTGAAATAGACAACCCTGAATCCGATCAGGTTGCCCCAGAGGGAATTAGGAGATCTTTATCAATAACCAACTGGTTTGAATCCAGTGCAACGAGACGCGGATGGCGCTGCCATCGCAGCTTTTGCACACCCTCTGACGGCAAACACCTTGACATTTGTCGCAGTAATTTCACTTTTCATATAAAAAGCAGAAAAAAGCGAGATGGAAAAAGAAGTTGAACGCTATCGCTATTTTCACGACGATCCAGGGCCATAATTTGAGATTTGTGGAGACTGGTGGAAAATGCAAATCGTTATCCGCATCGTGAGGCTCGGTCATAAACGACGGAGATCATTTTCTTGCAAAAAAAAAAAAAAGAAAAAAGCAGCTTAATATTTTTCCTCGTTTTCCCTTCTTCTTTTTCCCTGATCTTCGTTAAAAGTGAACTCGTCAATGTTACGTCTCAACGTGGAGCCATTTTAAATCGCCCCCAGAGGACGCGTCCCGATTCACAATGAGAGTTTAGAGCCCATCCACTTGAATCCAATCGATAAGACCCTGGGATCAGATGGGCCTCAAACGAAGCTTTCTTAACACCGCAAAAGGGCGACACCAAAGTCTTGTCCAAAAATATCAAAACAATGCAAAACGCCTAGCTCTAAGGGGCCAGGTGTACTCAAAAGTCTTAGGGGCTGTGATTTTTGCAGATGTTTGACCTCCCCCTATTTATCACACTTAGTCACAAAAAGTCAGACCACCCTCAAATATGACGTCACAAAACTACAAGTTCCTCCCCCCCCTCCCCCCCACCGCCATTGAAAACTGGTTATTGTCATATTGTAATCTGTATGTATAATAATAAGTAGCAATTTGTCATTTTTGTTTGCAAAGAAACGTTATTTTTGTTTGCAAAAAAATCGTCATTTTTTCGTAAAAAATGACGTGTAAATGTCGAGCCTGAAGACGTCATTTTTGCCCCAAAAAGTGACGTCTTTTGGCAAAAAAATTACTTCATTTAGACCAAAATATGACGCCTTTTAGACCAAAAAATGACGTCTTTTTGACCAAAATATGACGTTTAATTTTTAAACCCATGAGAAAACATGTGTTAAAACGGAGGCAATGGAGAACTGAAATATGCAAAATACATGTAAATCAAATATTTTGATCAAACTTGTTATTTAAAGTAGCACATTTTGATTTTTTGATGTGATGTTACATTTCTTAACCCCCCCCTTCCCCCTCGTCATTCATTGTCTCAAATGTGTGACCTTCTCCCCCAATAGTGCATGACGTCATTTATGGACGGCCCCTTACACGGGAAGGTGAGGTCGGATAAAACCAAATATAAAAAATAATAAAGATATGAAAATACATAAAACATGAATGGGGCCTCGGAAATATGGATAAGATATCTATGAAAACATCAACGAAAAAAAAATCATCTTACACGTACCTTGGGAGAAATTGGAGGGAATTTATTCTAAGTAAACAATTACTTTAAGGTCATATCCTGTAACCCCTACCTTAAAGTTACATGTAGAATAGTGGTTCTCAAACTTGTAAACACTGACAGAACCCTACACATTATTATTTCTTTGAAGCCCTAGTACAAAAAAAATGCACCCAATGCATTTCATTCAAATTTTGATGTCATTTAATGGAAATTCACACATTTTTATTGAATTTAATTTCGTTCATAATGAATATTTGCAATTATAAAATTGTATAGCTGATTTTTTATTTTGTATATCGAATCCCCATCAATGCACAAGTTCCGCATATACAGCATGTACACCAGTACCAGTGGCGGCTCGTGGATATTTTCACTGGGGGAGCACAGTAAAAATGTGCGATCGGAGAGGTAAATAGCCTGGCCGT
>JAQGCC010006637.1:0-10021 GCA_034698905.1 Xestoiulus laeticollis
AGGTTAAACAGGAGTTATATTTTAAACCGAGGTTAGTAAACCTTAGATTTTCACCTCAGTTGGTGCAACCGGTCCTTCAAAGCGATTTTAAGGAATTTATTATGATGTTGTTAATCACAGTACAAGTACATGTACTATGACAATCATGTTACCAGATACATGTACAGTATGTTATGCAAATCAATAACCTTTGAAATTTGAAATACTTCTAATTAAGAAATGTTACTGAATAAATAAGAATGACAATAATACGCAGTTGGCTGTTAGCACTATAGTCAAGGTTATAAGGGTGTAACCTTTTATCAGATAATTAGGAATCATCAACCCCAAAACGAAGAAAGTCATTTAAATTTATTTATCTGTATGTAAAAGATACATTAATAATTGCATACATGTGCATGCTTGTAAAGTGTACATGTGTATACTGTAATTTGTTTAATTCCAACAAATACTACGATGGTTTGTACTTACCGGGTAATACATACATGTATGCACTTACCTGTATATGGCTATGCAAGAAATGTGAGTAAACCTTTTGCTATAATTGTCACATATTTCGTATATGTATCACATATACTAGTGCATGTACTGTAAATGTAAGACAGCATTTACAATCTACATACATTTACATGTACATTACATAGGCTACTGTATAAAACTAAATTTTTGATGGATAGGGCTATATAATGTACCTTATGTAGATTCAATTTCAATTGATTTGTTTTAATAGTACGGCACTATACAGTTATCATAAAAATGACATATGGATATTTTACATTATTTCACATTATTCAAAGATAACCTTTCATCAGTAATGTTTTCAATCTTCCAAACAACACATTAATGTATTTACATGTACAGTACGTGTATATGCATGAAATATTGCACAAGCCTACATGTACATGTTCATTACTGTATATTTCTCGAGTCTTCTATAGTATGTTTCGTATAGGCCTATATTAGATTGAGTCAATGGAGCTACGTACGCCTGTCCCTTGTACAGATAACGAATTGTATATTTTATTTTAGACCTTGATCATGTATTCAATCTAATTTTAGAAACAGAATAACAGCAGTACTTCTGTTTGATTCGGCGTCATACACACACATACACGTCATGCACATACACACACAATACAGTATACATGTATGCTGTACATAACGCCTACATGTAGGCTAATCCTCAAACGAGAAAATAACAAATATTGATTAAAATTAACAAAAAAATAATCAAAATTATAGGTCAGAAAAATATTATTGATTCTTCATAGGTTTTAATTTTATTAAACGTTGAAGCAGTTTTTATTGATATGTATATAGTGTACAGGAAAACTTTAAAATATCATAAAGTCACCATTCGCAGTGGTAACGATTTCTGATAATAAAATCTCTTTAAAAGTATATAATCAAAAAAAAAAATAAATGTAGAGAATTCACAACGTGTCCAACTATGAGAAACGTATACATTAAAACATGGTAAAGTAATCACCTCTGTATAGTGACCACTTTTCATAAATGGGTTTCAGTATACAATGTACATCTGTTTTCCTTCATTAAAAGCCTCTGTATAGTAACCACCTGTTTACAGTGACCGACTTAGCAATTTTTTTTGTGTGGTCACCTTTATCAGGTTTCATTGTATACTCTACATAATATTTCTAGTAAACAAGAAGTAAATGTAAAAGATTTGCATCTATGCAGCGTAGCGCATTTAGTTATCTAGACAAAAGCAACACTTATATTTACATGTTTATTTTTGCTCAATTCATCATAACCTCCAACGCAATACTTTCCAACAATATTTGATTTAGTTTTAACGAAGTTAAATTCCGCAACTTTCTCAGCCCTCAAATCTCATCTTCAAGCCCACATCTCATAATTGGCAAGCTTATTCACGTGGCCAGCTCATGAAGTACAGAGTACAAATTGTAAAATAAATATAATAAACATATAAGCTTATATATAGACCAAGTTCCACTTCGATTTTACAAGGAAAGTGTATCACCAAGGGCGCAATTAGTACTAATTTGCTGCTTTTTATTAATTAATAGAGGCTTGATCCGCGACACATCCTCCTGAGCAGAGAATGGTTAGGATTGGGAGAAAAATATAGTTTATCGAGAGCTAAATGGTGATGAGGCAACATTCGATGACATACAGTGTCATCGAAAGTTCACTGCAATCGCATAACTTATATGTACGTACACGTGGTATATTCTAATCATTCTAAAACTGCTACCAACTGGAAAATATGATCAATCTGGAACCTTGTGATTGGTTGCATTAGAAACAAATATCACAAACACGCTGATCATAGACAGTATAACTGTTACTGTCTATTCGTACTAGAATATTATAGCGCACCACTCTTATATTGTCATCGTGTTGTTTTTTCGAATTTATATATGGGAATACAAGTGAATTGGTCCTTAAAGTGAATAACTTTGTAATAATAATAGATAATAGCATTTGATATACCGCTTTTTCAATTTTTAAATATAATCTTAATTATTGAAAATATTACTGAATATCGAAGTTTATTTATTGTTCGTTATTTACGTAATTGAAAATATAATTTTAATGTAGGGTAATTTTAAAATGAAGCCTGGTGCCTGTACGGCAGGCACCAGTAAGGAGTACTCATAACTTGTGCTCTCGAGCCTCTCCGCAATGACCTTAAAAATGCCGACTTTGGTATTGGTAATTCCAATCAATCATAATTGGAATTCTGATCGATTGGCCAATCACATCAAAGTCGAAATTTTTGATGTCATTGCACAGAGGCTATCTGAGCACAAGTTATGAGTACCCCTTACAAAAGCTGCGAAGTTTCATAATTAGCTGCGCAGCAAAAGTAGAATGGTTTACAGGCACCTTTACTTTCTTAAGAAAATCTGACATCGTATCAAATCTTGTCAAAAAATACAGAATTTCAACAACAACAAAAAATTGAAAAACTTGAAAAAAATTATAAATAAAAAAATTGTGTTCGACATTGATAAATCCAGTTTCGATGAAATCAGATTAGTAGGACATTAACTGTTAGAACTTTGGCACGTTTTTCAACATTTACCACGTCACATACATGTAGAGTTGAACTAGAAATGTGAAATTAGAAATATTCAAAATTGGATAAACTTGTCAGATTCCCCATTATAGAATTGTTGTAAAAGGCACTTAAGACAAATCATTTCATCTCAAGGAGTTTCATATATGAAGAATCTAGCTGTATGTTATGAATTTCCCAGATGATGTAATTTTAGTCATCGTTTGAGGCTTGTTTATAGCTGTTTAGAAAAGTTTTTTTTTGAATTACAAAGACTTTGATTGACACTATATTTTTATTATTTAATGGAACTCGGTGAAACCGGCCATAGATATCAAAACATGCTTTTCATCTTCGACGTTAAATCGAGATATTAGATGAAACTAAATTACGTCGGCTCAGTTTAGTGATATAATTTACAATTGTATGTAGCAAATTCAAAAAACAAACTAAAGTAAAGATGTTTACAATAAAAATTTTCACACGTCTGCAGTTTGAAATGGTCTAGAAGTTTAGCGCGAATTTTGGTGAAATGGTTCCAGAGAACAGTTTCTAGAAGAAGAAAAAATCTAAATCTACCCACATTAAAAAAATATATATATTATTTAAAAACCAAAAAATTTAAAAATCAACCTTCAACGTAGATAATTTAATTGTAGAAGAAGCAAGAAAGATACATGTAGATCAATTACGTTATAGTTGAATCCCTCGTTGTTATTAAATGAAGGCAATTGTGCGCAATTAAAAAGTAGCTCGTTTGAAATGCGAACAAAAATCTTATATATGTATATGTTTGTCAAACGCATCATACAATCAACGCTTGTTAACTGGATGCAATTGTGCACACGAAAGTGTGTAAAAAATTCACCTCTAAGAAAATGCAATAAAATATATAGCATTGAAGTACGAAAGAAGGAAGATAATTTCTTCAAATAATTCATGGACGAAATATATAAGTTTTCTTAATAATAAGGCATCCATCAGAACCTATTGTTCCTCCTTTTCCATCATATTCATGTGAAGAAAGGTATTTGCCAATGTCAGATTCGCCCGGACCAATTGCCGAACCTTGGGAACAGGAGCGAATCCGGTGACGTATCTGGAAATTATAAAAGCAGAACCAGTTTAATAAAAGTTTTGCAAAAAAAAAGATTATTTAGAGCAAAAGCAGAAATCGGACTTCGGTCCTACGGTATTGACAGAAACTGACGCTTAAAAAAGTGATAGTTAATCGAGGTTTAACTGTAAAATTGTACTTCCAAATGCAAAGTAGTGGAAGTACCCCATTTTGGATTAAAGTATCATTTGGTAACTTAACACACCATTACAAATTCTGAAAACCTCTAAGGTATGGGAACATCTATTGTGACATTTTTTTTTATAGAGTTTATGATATTTGTCAAGTGCAACAAACTGCACGTTCTGTAAATGATGGATTGTAGAATTGTGCTATGCAAATACATGTTATTCCTACGAGGAAATTTATTAACGTATTTATACAGCACACTGTATACCAAAATACGAGCGTACATGTACATAAGAGTGCATATATAATATATTATACCAGTTTGAAAAATCACTTTTAAGCGTCTGTAAATTATGCAAAACCATGTTTACGAATGTAAATATGTGTATATTAATTATGAAATGGGATTTTTATTTGCTTGATGCATTATATGCCTACACTATATGGAATTATTTTGGAAACTTCATCCGTAATGTTTAAATATGGGTCCAACATAGCATGTAGGGGCCAACATGAAATTTAAAATAATGTGGACAACATGGAAAACCTCGGAAAACAATGGTTCTATATGCGTGATTTGTGGCATAACCTACTTGCGTTAGTAAATGTAAAATCTACTCATGGAAACATGGAATTTATTACCAATTTCAATACAAAAGCAATGAAATTGCCAAAAACTTTATCGAAAACTGAACACGTGTAATTTTGTACAATATTTAGTTTACTTATATAGGTCTTGATTCATATAATTTGGAATGTATTGCACTTGAAATGCATCAGTGTTCCATTAAACCTCTATTGGCCTCTTGTGTGGCTAGCTCTATATATATTTACCTGACCATCCCCGATGCACCTCAGCATTAATATGGCAATTCCCAAGATGATATTCAGAACCACAAATGCTATGAATAAGCTACCATCTGTGACATGCGCAGCTACCATTCCAAGCGACCAATCGGAGACCAGAAGCAGCAAAATAAACAGCAACATCCATCGAATGTCTTGCATGGACCTAAAAAAGAAGGCAAATGATTGCTTTCAAAACCGATTTGAAGAATATAGTCCAAATGATCAAAACCGTTTGAAAATGCATGTCAAAATATACTGAAAACTTAAATATTTATGTATACTGCGACCATGTTTACATTGCACGAACTTACTCGTAACGGATGTAACTTTCTTCATCCACCTCGTAGTTCTGATCTGGTCGAGCACATATTGACAAACACAAAAACACTAGTGATGCTGCGGCAAAAATCCCAATAGGAATGACTGTTGCATACATGGCATCCTCATCCAGATTTAGCCAGCAGTGTATCTTTGATTCCTTTGCAACGTAATGATCTCTAACAGTAGTTGCTGATATCACGATGATTATCAGAGGCACTCCTGGTGGTCAATGATAAGAATTAAATAAATAGTTTGAAATGCTAGTGCTTGGACACTACAGTGAAACCTGTGAATAGCGCACCTCATTGGGAATGAACCAAGGGGTGTGCTACTTGGAGGGATGTACTATATGAAGGTTCAGCTAAAGTGATAACCACAATGAATTAGATATTATTATACTAATGAAGATGCACAAATATATATGTTGCAATTTTAAATTGTTTTTAACATAAACAAAACCGAAAAATGCATATAGAAAACAAATATACGCTCGTATGCAATCACATCTATGTAGATGTAGCCATTTTTACTATATATTGGGTGTATATGCATGTATCTAAATACTTTTTCTAAATGGTAAACATGCATTGATATGCTAATGTATGTTATTTGATATTTATCGCCCTTATTTTTGGATTTTCCAATGGGTGAAATCTCATTGTTGCATGCTTTGGCGTACATTCTTCGCAGGTAAAACCGTGATTTTGTCCCAAGAAACCAATGCGCATGTCGCGTTTCGCAAGGAATATGCTATATGGAGGTAGTTTGTACTATAAAATTGATCCGTGCCGACTGCGAGGGTGCGCTATTTTCAGGTAGTACGCTATATGGAGGGTTCTTATTCGCAAGTTTCACTGTAATCTAAATCTGAAGGCGATGAATCCTACCCCAACCAATGAGGAAAAGTTGCCATGATTTATTAAGAACTTTTAAAGGGACCATGCTGGTCATAACTTTCAAGTGGCAGAAACACTCCAGTGCAAAAAACAAGAAGCAAGTCATGAAGAAGTAATGCACGCAAATAGCCACTGTGGTGCAGTCCAGTTGGTCACGTGTGGTGACATCCACAAGTATCAGAACATGGGCGATAAGAAGGGAAACTTGGAAGCATATTGAAGAGAGACCATCTCTGAACAGGAACATTCTGCAATCGATATCAGTTCTTGGGTTAATGTCACACCTTGAAATTTAACGGTTGTAATGAACGAAAATAAACAAGGACAATGCGCTGTAATGGGGTATTCCCTGAGGAAAAATGGCATTGTGGAAATAAATACTCATTTGTCGGCATCATTGTCTCGATTAATGAACAAAAGGTTGCGTTAAATATCTATGGATGATTTTTGCCAGAAACCCTTTGATGGGGTGCACGTTAAAGAGCATCCGGAAACTTCATCAGTGAGATGCTGGACAATGGTCTCTTTCATTAACCCTCCTACACCAACAACGGCATTGTCCCCATTTCTTAGAGGCATTTCAAAACATCACTAGCAATGCTTAATCGATTTACAACCTGCAGAAGCAGAAGATGGTCAAAGAAATTGCGATGAGGGCAATAAGAGTGGCACAACTAATTATTCGGAATGTGCTAAGTTGTTCTTTATGCACCGCTTGAGTGGAATTTTCATTTGGAACCTACGTGAGTAGAGATAATAAAAAGGAAAATCAGGTCTAATTAATTCCACAAACGATTAATTCTAGTCATTATTCCTGTATAGCAGCAATAAATCAAACTGAAGTTGATCTCAAGCATTTACGGATCATTCTCCTTTTTTTGAGGATGTAATATGTGAATAACTCAATTTCAAAATGATTTCATGGAAAAGTGATCTTATAGGAATATGGTGTGCTTTAACGACTTACTTGTTCATTCATGTACTGAGCTTCACTTTTGGGCATATCATTTAGAGCTACAAAATAAATGATAAAGTAGCATTAGCCTACCTTTTATTTGATACTTATAAGGCGATTTCAATATTAGGGGGAATGGAACTACAGTATGTTGTAGCCTGTATAAGAAAAGCTATTTCTGAAAAGCTAATACATGTACTTCTATAAAATGAAACACTAACATGCAAAGTGAATAACACAAAATAAAAAAATATTAATCAAAAGCAAATATTTTGATAAATTTTAGTTAATAAAAATTGAATGCTTTTGTCCGATTTTAACTGGGTTCCAATTCGGGTTTTCGTTATATAAAAATGTTTGTATCAAAAAAAATTTCGAATTACAGTAAATACTCGATTAATTCCGTTCTAGAATAAACCCCGAGTCATTCACCAGCGTAATTGCTAATGAACCCCACTTCTAGCGATCGTGCAACTATAGTGCATGTAAAGGGGAATCCCCTTGTTATTGAAATATCAGGCTCATAAAATTCCGGTTCCATAAATGCTTGTTTCTGGTAAGTTTGTCATTTTTACTTAACTGATATCAACTTTGAGGGAATAAAAATAATAATCTCCCGGTCTCCAATAAACCCCGGGTAATGTATCTTTCTTTTAAGTAAACTTACATATATGAATATTTGGTTTTAATTTTGTCGATTTTTTTAAAAGTGGATCAGCCCCTCACTACAAAGGGAAAGATTTAACAGAATTCATGGGTCGTTTTATGAAAGACAATTTTCCACATTTATACTTGAATTTAAAGAAAGCTAAATTCACATTGGAAATTAAAGGTTTGATTCTATAATTATTGTATATTTCATGGAAGGACCCCACATGCTTTATTTAATGTCGTCTTTTGAAAGAGATCCTTTGTTATCTTTTGTTGTAGATTACATTTTGTATAACTATAGAGTGTAATTGTTAGTGAACTTTGCAATACTCTGTAAATACTTATCCGTCATTTAGAATCAAAAGATATAACTCGCATTTTTTGCAATGCCTCAATGTTGAGGTTTGATTAAATAATGCCACACAAGTACATCAATGTTACGTTCCTTATACCTACCACTAGTGGTAAAAGTGATTGTTGTAGGATCTCCTTTGACGGGTGCCATACCAGGAGGTGAAACTACTGGTGAAATATTTACTTTATAATTAGTGTTTGGTTGCAAATTGCCGATGGTGGCCTTATTATCTTCTATTTTGGTGTCAGGAGTTTCTCTTTTCTTACGACTCTTGTTAATGCTATTTTCGTGACCCAAAGTACTAATGCCAGTGCTAGTACCTGGACTACTAGTGCTAGTAACACTACCACTTGTTGTACCGCCAGTGTTATTAGCATAGGTAAGAGTACTACTTGCTGAACTGCTAGTACTAGCAATACTACTGATTGTTGCAGTAATCGCAATAGATTCAGTTATTTGCTCCGATGATTCTATAGAAATGTCGTAAGATGAAGGCTTCCAGGAATTAGTTGTCCATTTTATAACTATCGATGTTGAATCAATATGTTCAATAACAACATTGAAAAGACCACCCACACTGACTATAAAAATTAAATGTAACATTTATTTTTAGTTTACTTGGCTAGAAATCAAATTTAGTTATTGATATTTAAACATACTTTTGTTTTGTCTTTCGCACATTACTGGATATATTTGACCACACTGCTCCACGTGAACGCCGTTTTCATTGGTTACTGTGCGATCTGGTGTTATTACGCGACACCTAGGGCTGCTTACATTGGCGTCTCTTTTCTGCCTTTCCAAGATGGCGCCATCTGATTTTGTAGTAGTTTTCAATATCCTAGAAGCTTTTCGACAAGAAATTCATATAAAATTATAAATTATGAATAGTATTGATATTTAGAGAATTAAAAAATGTGAGCCTGTCTATAGCAAACACCAACAAGAAGGTCCTGTTATCATCATAATAGAAGGAAGATAATGTAGTTAATCTGGTCTGAAATTCCATAAATAACAATAGCGAAAATCTATTGCTCTTATTGGTCATTCTATTGACTTTTGATTGATCTGTATTGACTGGATCATAGAATGTATTGTATTGGCTGGATCATTGGGCAATAAATTAAAACAGTTTAGATAGAAAACAGTGTGAAACCAATGGGCCAAATAACAATAAAATCCATCGTCTTTTTTGACCATTGGTTTTTTGACCAGGATATCGGGACAATGCCATTTCTTATATGGGATTGGTAATTGAATAGCAAGCATAATGCGGAGATCGACAGTATTGTTATGCTGCTTTGTTGATTTACCTTTGTTGTGAAAAGTGCGGTATATGTACAAAGGTATTTTTATGTATGATTTAGGCACCTATCCAAATACAGTATTATCTAGCATATATACGAGTATGTAAGACTTTTTAATCACTTCAGTAGCAAACAAAATAAACTGAAATATATATAGAAATCATACATATTCGTTCAGTTCATTTGCACATTAACCCTTTATCCATTTGAAATACATTAAAACCTGAGAAAGTGACCACCTGTGTATATTGACCAATTGTTCATAAATTTGTTTTTGTGCATACATGAATGTTGTGCTTCCTAAGAATTGTTTGTATAGTACACTGCAAATCAAAACATCTTAAATTTAGTGTCCACGAAATAAGATACAAAGATGCATCTTACTTTCACCACTT
>JAQGCC010006638.1:0-10019 GCA_034698905.1 Xestoiulus laeticollis
ATGAAAAACTGTTCGCACGATGGAAACTGCAATCGTGACAGGAAAGTCGCGGCTTTATTGGCTCCGTGAGAACGGGGTTTAAGCATTCCGAGGTTTTTGCAGATTGGACCTTGCGTTACAAGCGACACTTTTAGGCCCCCTGCACACGAACAGGGCATGCGCATGCGCATTCCCCGTACGACCACACAAAAAATGGGCATGAGCGAAACGGCGCTGCTTTTTATTGCGTCTCCAGCATAACTAGCGTGGGATCGGAAGAAAATGCATTGCTTCCATTTTTTTTTTAATTTTAGAATATTAAAATTGTAGAATATTCGCATATGTTCCGCAGTGCCCGTGTGCACCGTTATTTTGCGGTGCGGAATCATGACGTTACCGTTCCATGCCCGTGCCGCTCGTCTGCTGCTGGCCTTATGCCGGATACACACCACACCAAAACACGTAAAAACAACATGAAACCCCCAAAAAATGCTGCAAACACGCATCCCCTTCGCACTGCAGGTCTAGTGAAACATGAAACATAAATGCTTTTCGAAACATTTTGGCGATCCGTCTAAATCAAAGGAAAAATGTTTCCAGATAACGGCGCTTCAACCTTAGGTCCATTTGCCATTCCACGAAACAAGAAAAATGATACAAAATATACACATGCTTCACTGTGTTTTCATTTATAAGAAGGGAAAAAAACTGAAAAAAATCAAATTGGCCATCTTTGTTTTGGATAATTTGTTTTTTATGACATTACTCTTAAGTGTTTCTTGAAACTTTTTGTTCATGTTTCAACTGTGCGTGTTTTTGTTTCGCATTTTGCGTTTTGGTGCGGTGTGTACCTGGCTTTACTAGTCGCAGTCCTCTCTTCTTATATCATATCATCACTTCTGCATTTTAACTTATCTCTATATCAGCACATTTGTCGGGAATGATTCTTGCTCAAATTAAGCATATAATGAATCAGCGTTGCAAAACCGGGCTAAATGCATTTCATATTTTTTATCTGATTTTCGGCTTGGGCCTAATTGTCGCTCGGCACAAGTCTTAATTAGGAATCGGAGGGAGAATGAGGATTTAAAATTCTATTTTGGTGCTGCTTGATTCTCAGTATACGGTCTGGTCTATATGCACAATAAAATCAATAGTCGCGCATCATCCGATGAGAATTTCAACATTTCATCTTTTCGTTCGAAGAAATGCATTTTCAGAAAACCTATCTTCGCTTTTTATAAAAAAATTGTTTTAAAACCCAAAACTGCACAACACACCAGTAAATTTTTTTTTGATCTGGCACCACCAGGTCAATCGACTCATTTCCGATCAATTTACCACCGCCGGTAGACGGAAATAGTCCGCGGTCTCCGCCCTTGAAAAGGCCATTGCTTCTCCGATGCAAAACGATCGATGTGGGGAAGCCTGGTGGTGACCTACTTCCGGCAAGGCGTGGGGTTGAGAGACGACAGCCTTTGAATAGACACTCACTTCCCCTGTCCTTGTGCCAGGAAACACCAGCTGCCCCTGGAGGCTGAGACAGCCGGCTTCTCTGCATTGCAAAGCACATCTTCCGGATGCTCGGTTCATCAGGATCTCATCAAGATGCTGGCTGTTCAGGTAAGACTGTCTTCCGCACCTTCTTACTGTCTTCAACACCTTTTCACTTGTGATGGCCATGTGCTCCTATACTGGAAATGGTTCTTTCGGCATCTACTGTCGCGTGCTTCGAAGACGGTCGGGTGGAGTAGGATTAGCACGCGCGACAACCTGTTAATCTGCCATTTGTGGGCTGTCTAGCCGGATCAAAATAGTGCTCTGTTCTGATGTGGACTATTCTCGAACAGCTCACTTTTCTGAGACTTAAGTGTTGTCCCAATTTTCGGTTATCCGCTCGAAGGCCTCGTTTGCCAATCCATCGAATGCAATTATTGTAGGACCGTTCTAAACAACAGGACACTGTCTTCAGTGTCAATACAGTGTATGTAAAGTCCAATACTGCTTTCTGATTTTATCACTATTCCGAGAGAATAGTCTACATGAAACGACTTCGGTATCGGAACAGAGCATGAAGTTTTCAAGACTGTTTTCTGAATATCTCATTATTCTGAGATTAATTTAAGAACAGTTCACTGTCTTCGGTGTCGATACAGAGTATGTAAAGTTCAAGACTGCTTTCTGATTTTTTCACTATTCCGAGATTGTTTTAAGAATAGCCTACTGTATTGACTTCGGTGTCGTAACATCGCGTGACTTATTGGAGTATTTACCGCGTGGTGCAACAGTTTTATGAATAATAGCTCACTATACGTGACTATTTTCAGAATAGCTACAATTCTGAGACTGTCAGAATGGCCACAAGTGTTCACATTATTTTGTTTACCCTCGAAGATTGTATGGATACATACATGTACGATAGAATATTACCGTGATGATATCAAACACAATTAAACTACTAGTCGAGTTTTGCCAGGGATAACTGCAGTAAGCATTTAGAAATCAGTTCATGCTTCCACACATTTTTAAACTTAGTTTTACTGTACCAAATTGATTAATTTACACTTTATTCCTGCAACTCCCTCGATATTTAATTAGCACATTGATGCACAACGCTAACGCAGCAATTAACCTAATTTCAAATTAATAACGATAACTAGGGCTCGAAGCAATACGATAAATAATCTAGGTTAACACCGCACACGTTATACGCCAAAAACGTTACACGCGAATTTTGACCCGAGTTTTATGTTTTATGTTTGGGCTAGTACGGTCTTGGCTCTGATTAGGCCCGGTGCACACGAGCAGTGCATTGTGCAGTGTGGTGCAGTCTTGCGATTTGGAAAGTCACATATGTGCTTTATCGATGCGGTAAAGCGTACGCAGCAGTCTGTTGGAATATTAGCGTATCGTGGAATCGCAATGATGACCTTGAAGCACAACCATTCACATGTGGTGCAACCACACACCCGTCGGTTGACCACGGAGCTTGATGTATGGAGCGGTACGCTTGCCCAACGCATGTACGGATAGATCAAGAATGCATAATGTGTGGACAGTCATTCGTCAATCCGGGGAATACGACGATGTGACCACGGCTAAAAAATCCTTGTCAGCATTTGTCTTTTAAAAATGGAGTTCTGTCCCAAAATACGGAGACATAAGCGCCCTCTAACCAAATGTCACACGGGAACATAAGCGCCCCCTACTAAACTTCATGCAGGCACAGTGTTACGACGCAGAGTGGCACGTAAGGGAGCCTAATCCTCCAATTAGATCCCTGCATGTAGCATTCGCGCTTACAGGTTTTGCTGTACCACGAACCTAGGTGGATCTCTCAACCGCCGCGTCTTTGGCGTAATGCGCAAAAACCGTTAGTCGGGTCATGTTAAATCATACCAGAAAAATACCTCGATACCTTAAAAATACAATTAACATGCTAAACGGAAACAATGTTAGCATTTCAGTAAGAGTATATCTCCGGAAACACCTTTTCCTTTTTTGGGAACATCCCAAGAATAAGATCCATTGCAAATACCGTCATTCTGAATTCCTTCCTCCATGAGGAACAAAAGCCGAGGACTAGCGAATAAGTCAGGTATTGGCAAAATATTACTTTCCAAAATGAATCGTATGGAAAAAAATCAAGGATTTCCCTTCCCGAAGTGCTTTTTTCCAACTTCATGGTTGCGGTGCATTTTTTCTCCCCAACTTTTTGTCTCTTCGAAATTTAAAACAACCCGAAATAAACGACGGCATAGACTTGACCCACATTTGTTGAATCCTGCAAGGCCCAGGATAAATCGGGAATGTGCCATCGTGGACTTTGCCAAAACATTTTAACCCCCAGACAAGCAGGCTAGAGGTGTGTCATGCTGAATGATTGCCCACCCAATCAAAAATTGCACTCTGTATCACAACCCTCAACAGCAAAGTTCATGTAAGACACCCTCTAAATCTGTTTGAAATTTAACAGTTGATCAAATAAACACTTTTAGTCAAATAAGAGATCTTATCTGACAGGAAGTGGAGAAGAGGTCAAACTCAATCAGTGAAAGACATAATGTGGCTTGCAAGATGAAGATGATAAGCCTTTTCCTAATAGGCCCTAATCGAAAGGGTGGGAAATGCCAAGGTTTTCTCAGTAATGGACTTATCAAACTCATTTTATCAAGGTATCAAGGTACCTGTGCACGAACAAGACCAATGCAACCCAGCTTTCCCTACTCCCAATAAACGGCTGTCACGGAATATCATAACTTTAATTTTGGGTTATCACGCCACGTGATGTCATGCATGCTCATGCTACGTGAAAAAAAGTTAAATTCATGCAATTTATGTCATGTGAGGAGCATGAAGTGATAGCAATGCAAGCTTCGTACGCTATAGACGTCTCGTATGCATGCGTTCCAACACGTGAAGTGATGCAAGTCTGTAACCAACTTTAGTCAACATCTCATTTTCCACCTGCTTGCACATTTTGACCAGTATATGCAGGTGAGGTGAAAGTTATCCAAAGATATGAAACGTGAGTTGTGTTACGACTGTAGCACTAATCAATTATTTCGTTTGATTCGCACCAATTGATGTGCCTTTCACATAAAACAGTTTTAACTTGTTTTTTTTAAGCCTGTACTATTTTCTCATGTCACCTGTAATGAAATGGGAAACATCTGCACCAGAAAGTGCACACGATGAACTCCCAACACATTAAAACCGTCTTATTTTATGAGTAAGACTAAGACACTTTCTGTCAGAAGAGATATCGGACTAAGACTATTAAAACTACTGCAAGGCTTAAGACATTATGTAATAGCTTTGTCGTAAGACTAAGACACTTTCCGTCAGAAAATATATCGGACTTTTAGAAGATATATCGGACTAAGACTAAAAGCTACAAAATGGCTTAAGACAATTTGTAAAAGTGTTATCTTAAGATTAAGACTAAGACACTTTCCATCAGAAAAGGCACTGGAGCAAGTTGTCGAAAACTACAAAATTGACATTTACCATTTCACCTTCACTAGAAGCACACTTAATTTTTTTATAAAGAGAAGTTCCAAAAATAACAAATAGAACACAAAATAAAAATCGTTGTCTGACTGCATGTTGCAGATGTTTTGAAACAAAATTTTGGGGTGTCTTTCTTCCTGGTGTCCTTGTCTCCTTATATAGCACAAGAACTTGTCAAGAAGGAACACACTTTTCATCTACATTGTAACATTTGTCAATTAAGGCAGCTAGACATTTATGGTTACAAAACATAGCCTTTTTGATAATTTTTGGTGTAATTTTGATTGAGTTTTATAAAACTACTTTATAAATTAATAGAGTGGCATTCACTCTGAACACTTTGGTCATGATTATTCACTTTATTTACTTTATTCACTGTGTTTTTAGACATTGACCATAGTCACCCCAGGTTTAGGTGCATGACTTTGTGCCACATTTTTGAAAAAAATATTTTGAGATTAATACTAAAAATTTCATAATAAAATGCATAATACTGTTTGATAGTCGGCAATCTGTAAAGAATTCATTGCATTTTTTATTGTGAATTTCAGTAAATTTAATAGGTTTGAATAAAAAAAAAGTGATGAAAAATGGCTCAAAGTCACCCCAGGTCTATAGGTGCATGACTTTGTACCACATTTTTGAAAAAAATATTGTGAGATTTTGATTTACTAAAAATGTGAAAATAATATTTGCAGTTTGATAGATCTCTTTTTGCATTTTTATGTGAATTTCAGAAAATGTAATAGGTTAGAATAAAAAAAAGTTAAAAAAATTGATAAAAGATGACTCAAAGTCACCCCACCCCATATGACGGTAATTCCGTTATGTTTTCCAGGTTCAACATGTTGTGCAAATCAATCTTCTCTGATTAGTTTCCTTAATTAAGTCGTATATCACATCAACGAAATTAGTTTCCTGTTTTATTGTGTTTGTTGTGCAATTTGTCATTGGACAAATTAAAAGACATTGATTCCTAAAATCTCGTTTGCAAGGGGCCTTTAGTTGCAAATGCTAAAACTAGATGCATACAAAAATGACAAGATGTGTCCATTCTTTCAGCAAGAAGAAGAATTCCTGAAGAAGGCCACCACATGATTCTCAGACTGTTTGTGCACCAAGTGTAGTTCAGTCATTGCTTTAACCTAGATATATCCGGCTGGCTGTTTTCCCAGGGCCCTGGATTATCGATTTTGGTATTAAGTCGAACGTATCCGTGTTCGCACTCTTGCGAGGGGTCATTGAACCGAGGTTTATAAGGTAGGGTAAAAGTGGTACGACTGTGACGTCACAGTCTGGGGGATGATGCCATGGCACCGAGACAGTCGCCACAGGTTGCACAAGGGGTCAATGGACACACTGAGGGCTACCAACTGCTCGTGCACAACAACAACAAATGGCCCAATTTCATGGAAATCTTACATGTGAATTGCAAAAGGGCCCAATTCCATGGAAATCTCACATAAAGACATCTTCATGTGAAATATTGCAGAAGGGCCCAATTCCATGGAAATCTCACATAAAGACATCTTCATGTGAAATTGCAAAAGGGCCCAATTACATGAAAATCTTACAGGTGAAATTGCAGAAGGGCCCTACAGTTTGGAATTTAAGTATTTAAATCTAAATACATTTGTATTTTTTTTATTTTGATAACATGTTTGGGAAACTGTGCACTAGATGGCACTATAGGTTTACTTGGCACAATGAAACATAAATTAAATGGTGTTTAAAATAATATTTGGTGGTTGCATTGTTTAAAACCAGTTTGTGTATGTTTTTGGGTTTATGTACATAAGGCCTAAAAGGCTAAAGGCATCCAGACAATGATAATAATAACAATAAAAAACAATAATAATACATTACTCAACAACAAATAATGTGTGGAACAACTATATTAAAAATAAACGCAATTCAAAATTAGTTTAAAAATTAAATTGTGAAAAAATGAAACATTAAAAATTAAAATTAATTAAACATGTATATGCATAAATTAAATGGTTTGAAATTGAAACATTAAAAAATTTAATTAGTTTACAAAGCGAAAGATAATAATTTGAAACAAAAACTATTGAAATTAAAAGTTAGACAAACATTAAAATGTTTGAAATTAAAACAGAAATAATTAAAATGAGTTTAAAAAATTATATGTACAGTTTATTTATTAAAAATGAAAAGAAAAATACATGTATTAAAATTAATTTAAAACTGAAAAGTTAGCTTTGCTGCAATACAATGATGCACTGCAGTGAAGCTTACGGTTGCTTAGCTCCGGTAACCGATGTACTGCAGCGTAGCCACCATTATAATTTCCCTTAATTCTTATAAACATTGTAAAAACTTTAAGTAATTGTCAATGAAGACGATACCAGTTGATTTCATATAAATAGACCATGCTCTTCCTTTCCCTAATTTGACATTTTGTCCGAAGTGTCACGGTTAAAAAGTTAATATGCAGGTTTATGTGAAAGTCTTTCAAAAATTTAAGGAATGAGTCTTTAAAGCCTTGAAATACACTTGAATTTCCCCCACGCAAATTTCTAGAACGCCTTGCTTGAGGACTCTCCCCTTGGCTTGCTCAGACCCGGGAAAGCCCCTCAACATTTTGTCTTCATCTACTTCTTATCCATGTTAAATAGGCTGTCTTGAGACACATTTATGTCTTCCTGCCTTAAACTTCAATTCGGTAATTGGTCCTTTTGGGGCAGGACATTGGTACGCTCGTCACGCAAAAAACTAGTCTTGTTTATCTTCTATATCACGTCTCAATATTCCACCTCCCTCCACAACAACAATGAGGTAAGCATCTTACAAAAAAAAAACAATGATTGTTTTACGCTTCTGAATTATTTAGTACACTCGTTTGATGCGTTTTTCAGGCAGAACAATCCTCATCTACATCAAGGCCTAATCACACGCCTGGAACAGTCCCTTATTGCCCAAGTTAATCTAAGATATATTACTAGGCCTTTTTAAGCCTTAAATTGGAATATGGTGTTTTTAACGTGGTATTGCCGTTGATATTTGATTATTCTCTATTCCTTCACGCCATGAATGTATGAGAAGAAGCATGAAGGTTCTTGATTCCCAAGCTTAGGAAATATATATATATAAGCTCCCGTTAGTAATCGCACGAGAACATGTTTTTAATGTGGTATTACCGTTGATCCTCCGTTATAAATGAGTACACAGACCTAATCTAATCCTTATTGCAAAGAATGTACGTGAAGAAGCACGTCATGCATCGACTGACAAGCTTAGTTAATATTGACGGTAAGCAAGGGTTCCTACCAAGTATGGCAGCAAGCCAGCATTAAGCAAGGGATTTAGTTGATAATTCACGACATGTCGTTAACATCTAGTTTAAAGTCCTAAATTGAAATCGGGAGTACTGGTGTTTTTAACGTGGTATGGCCGTTGATACTTGATGCTACTCTATTCCTTCCCACCAAGAATGTACGTTAAGAAGCACGTCATGCATCGACTTCAGCCAGCATTAAGCAAGGGATCGAGTTGATAATTCACGACATGTCGTTAACATCTAGTTTGAAATCCTAAATTGGAATCGAGAGTACTGGTGTTTTTAACGTGGTATGGCCGTTGATACTCAATTATACTCTATTCCTTCCCACCAAGAATGTACATTAAGAAGCACGCCATTCATCGACTTAAGCCAGTGTTAAGCAAGGGATTGAGTTGATAATTTACGACATGTCGTTAACATCTAGTTTGAAGTCCTAAATTGGAATTGGGAATACTGGTGTTTTTGACGTGGTATGGCCGCTGATGCTCAATCCTACTCTATTTCCTCCCACTAAGAATGTACGTTAAGAAGCAAGTCAGTTCTTGATTCGCAAGCTAAGGAAAAATAAACGCTCGTTAATAATCGGACTAGAACCTGTGTTTTTAACGTAGTATTGCCGTTGATCCTTCATTATAAGTTGCAGTGCACACGAGCGGTGCATGTGCCATCTTGCAATTCGGCGAGATGCTATTTCGAATGGAGTGTTGCAGACGCGTGCGTAGGCTATTACCGATGCTGTAAAGCGTCGACAGCAGAACATTCGAAAGTGTCTCTCAGAATCGCAAGACGACACCGCACCGCTCGTGTGCACCTGACCTAAAGGAGACCACAGACCTAATCTAATCCTTCCTGCCAAGAATTTACGTGAAGAAGCACGTCAAGCCTCGATTAGCAAGCTATATAAAATATAAATTTTCGTCATTCTACACATGCATTTTGTATGAGGAATACAGAAAAGTAGTTTAAGTCAGAAACAGCTGTTAATTTATATAAAAAGCACCCTTGACCTGAATTTCTTATATTTTTTTTATTAACTCTCAACAGCATTTTCACTACATGACACATGCAGGATTGTGCCTACAAGGGGATACCAATGAGAGAGAGTTTGGGGTGAAGGGGGTGAGAGGGAGTGACGTCGTGGCATCACGTCATGAAACACCAAACAGCAGAATTCTGCTACAAGTATTCACAAATATTTTTTAAAAAAATGCCCAAGGTTGTCCCCATGCAATCAGTGTTCATTATCCATAAAATGAAGGAAAAAAACAATTATGGGTTAATTGTGAAGGTTGTACAAAATAATGTACATGATAACGTAAAAAGACAGCATGAACGCATGTGATGCATCAGTGGTGAGGCCATGAGCACATCAGCACAACATGCACACTTTTACACAAATGACCTTTTCAGAAAATAAAGCAACAAGGAAGCATTTTCAAAAAATCATGACACTAAGATACTTTTAAGAGTAAGACTAAGACACCTTTTAAAATTGTCTTATTTTAAGAGTAAAACTAAGATAGGTTTAAAAATTATCTTATCTTAAGATGTACACTAAGACATCTTCTAAAATTCTCTTATCTTAATTTTTAAACATATCTTAGTTTTACTCTTAAGATAAGACAATTTTAAAAGGCGTCTTAGTGTAACTCTTAAGATAAGATAATTATAAACATATCATCATAAGACACCTTTTAAAATTGTCTTATCTTAAGAGTAAAAC
>JAQGCC010006639.1:0-10019 GCA_034698905.1 Xestoiulus laeticollis
AAGCGCACCCCCCCCCCCCCCCCCCATCACTTTAAAGGGAGATTTAAAGGAGGATTCCCGTTTTCTAATGGGAATTTTTCAAGTGCATAAATGTAATTATACGTGTAATCTAATGCCAAAATAATTTACTATCTTAGTTGTTTTGTATTTTTATCTGAAAATCTTATTATAATTTTTGTATTTTTACTAACGAAATATTAGCTTTCAAAAAGTGAGAAATATTCGTGTTTTGTACATGTATTAAATACAAGTCAAATTTAATAATTACGTCTCTATATTTCACCGCTGATATTTGTTTCAATTTTGAAATTTAGAAATACGCGAACTATAAAACCATACAAACTTTAAAAATTATCTATATTATTGGTGGACGAGATTAATACTTTTTCCAGTTTTAGATACGGTTTCGTGCCAATTTTGTATAAATTACAATAATTTTGCAATAATTTCTCCTTAATTTTCACCAAATTTTCCTGTACCAAAAAGCTTAATTACTATTCCGTACGATTGTTTTTTCAGTAAAACCATTTAAATAAATACACATTAATCAATATTAAACACTTATGTCTCTTGAAGATCGTTATAAGCGAATTTCACTGTATGACATTATATCCAATTTTCTTGGGTGTGTCGATGAGTAATGGCCCTAGGTACTTTTATGATTTCACACAGTGTAAAATGCCATAAAATGTATAAAAGGAGTACTTCTGGTCATTTTTTCCCATAATATTTCGTAACCATCTAGGACCCTTTTATAAACCTAGCTGAAACACAATGAAGGTCCATTCTCCCCTCCCCCCTTGCTACCCCTTAAAAATTTCAAACGCTGAATTGACACAAAGGGAATTATTCCCCATTTTCTCCCTCAAATCCCCCACGCACAATATTCCCCCCCCTCCCCCCACAGACCAAAAATGCTAATAGGCCCCTAGCATTGTGGCGCCCCCTTCCCACACATTTTTTTTTATTGAAAATCTAGGCCTGTGAGTCTGAGATAAAGGTGGGGGGAGATTTCCTCCTGATTTGCATAAATCCTCGGGCTTATCGAGTGGCACACTTTTCGATTTAGAACAATACTTGGGACCCCCATGCACCCCTGCTCCCGAATTTTTATCCCCTCCTTATCCCATAGGCAATTCAACACAATTACACAATTTCAACCATTTTTGGGTAAAAAAAAGGGGGAACCAACAAATGTCGGGCTTGTGATTAGGTTAGGGGGTTACCCATAACCGAACGTTGAGGTTGTTGGGAGACCCCAAATAACCCCTCTCACACCATCCCCGAATTGTAGGGTGGGGAGGGTTCCAATATGGCCACCGAACGGCCATATTGGATTTCATATTTTGTTTACCAAACCACGTCACATGATCCCTATTTGGAGAAAAGATTTTGTTTATAATTAAAACTAAAAAAGGGGGAATAGGGGTGTTGGGGGTAAATCCTTAGTTAGACGAGGCGACGATAGATGGCCATCTGTAAGCATCTGTCGCCACTAACACTTCCGGTTTCCACTGTTTTATAAGCAGAAAAGGGCTGTTGTGTAGGACTAAAATAGGATAGAGTTTGAAATGCAATAAAAAATACTTTAAACGTAGATTTAACGCAGGTTTTATTGATTACATTTTGGAGTAAAATGAGGAAAATTACTAGAAAAAGTGTTTAAAAACACAAATATTATATACATGTGTAATAAAATTCTTCCCCTGGAGTTAGGCAATGCCACATAGCAGCAGAGCACATCGTGCTGCCCCTGATGACGGGCATTCACACATAGCAATAATGCTTTGAGGAAATGCATGTATGTCTTCAGGGGTTTAACTTGCTATCACCTTCTTCACACCAACGTTGATGTAGATCAAGAAAACTTTTGCATGTTAATTCACACCGCTGGTCACATGACCTAGTATACAGGGCCCTGTATACTAGGTCATGTGACCAGTTTAAATGAGTTCTGCGGTGTGAATTAACACGCAAGTTTTCTTGATCCACATCAGTTGATCTACATCAACGTTGGTGTGAATCAGGTGTAAGCATTCTATTCAATATCATCCTACATTCATTAAACAAATATCACGTGGAAGGGAAGTGGATGTTTAGGGAGCCCTTCGTTTCCATATAGCCAGTTAATGAAGTCGGCATCTCGATATAACGAACAGAGTGGCTGGTTCCGACCAAAATGCCTATACCTTCCATGTATTAGCCTCTCAGTATAACAAATGATCTGTGTATAGAACTGCTCGATATAACGAACGGCTCGGCCTATTCCCTCCACTATCCCACAATACTAAATGACAGTTTATAACGAACGGTAATGCGATGTCTTAGGGGTCAGAGACAAAATGAACATCCAATTGTGTCGTAAGATTCCTATTTTCATTGATTTTATGGATTGTTTTTTTTAAATGTTAATATCTTAATACATTCTAAGGCTTATTTAAGGGGTACTCAAAATACTGCAAAAGCAGCTTTAGTGCATACAATCTCTCCTGCATTTGCAAAAAAATGTACTGTTTCTAGTGTTCGATAGAAGACAGAAGTAAAATTGGGGCCACAAAAAAACTATAGCATTTCAGTCGCTATAAAAAATGATAAGTGTCATAAAAAGCTACGAAAGCTGTCCTATAAGGAGCGAAAGAAATATGTAAAAATGGACCTCTCGATATAACGAATGCATATCTCCCATAATGTATCCCCGTGTCGCCTGTAGTTTAGTTTAGGACAGGTAGGCAATGTCGCCATTTCGTATTTGAAACATGTACGAAACATGTCCAAACCCTCCCTAATTTGAAGTCGACGCCAGGTGGCGCCACAAGGGTGCCTGGTGGCGAGCCGCATAAATTAATGTCCATCTTTTATAAAAATCCATATTTGGCAAGTCGATATACAGTAGAGGGTAAAAGTCCGGTCTCGTGGTAGACCCCGGCCATATATCTCCCTCTTTTGTCAGCCCTCCCTAATGATGGGGGGGATCCGAACCAGAGCTAGGTCTCCTTCTATTTTGTTCCTGGGGGTTTTTAATCTTCTTAGGAGCTTTAGGGTTAGGGCCGAAGCATACTGGCCAGATATAGAGCTGCACTTCACTCGATGAACAATGCGTTTTGGTCACTCCATTGGCCTGTGCAAAATTCAGTTTAAGGGGGGTGGGATGAAAACAGAAGTAGGGGGGGAATTGAGATAAAGGATGGGGATATTCCCGAGGATTAAATATAGACGCGTGCTGCTGGGAAGGGAAAAATGTTGGGGCTTTTTCAAAAAAGATGGGGGGAAATGGACGGCGGTTGACCACTCGCCCTTGTTGCGGAGGAGGGGGTAGGGGAAGTGACGCCATTTTGTTTTTATGTCTGATAAAAAATGGGGGTTTAAAATGTGGTTCTTTTACATGTTTGACAAATTCAGGTTCAGCACCCCCTTGAGCTTGAGACGTTAGCATTTCCAACATGGAGGCATTCATCTGCTCCAGAAACAAGCAGGGAAGTGGGTCTTGTGATAGTTTGAAACATTGGTGACGGCCATGTTGGAACTGCCATGCTAAAGACTCGTACATGGGTAAAAAAGTCGCGATGGATATGTGTGGACTACCTCTGAATGCCTTTAGAATTTCCAACATGGAGGCATTTATCTGCTACAGAAACAAGCAGGGGAGTGGATCTTGTGATAGTTTACAACATTAGCGGCGGCCATGTTGGAACTGCCATGCTAAAGACTCATACATGGGTGAAAAGTCATGTATGGGCATGCATATGCAAAGTTTAGCCATTGTAAGGGTCATAAAAAGTCATTATTTTTATTACGAGTTTGTTAATTTGTAAATGTCTAGTAGGGTGTAAGGCATTCGATATTTGTTCAGCCATCTTCGTGTGCTCCAAGATGGCGTCTTGTATGAAAAGGCGTGATGCCACATCTATTACAAGGCAGCGAATAAAAGCAAGTCGGTGGCTGCATTTTGATGGCCATGGGCTTAGGGGAATTCCCCTTTTGTCGTTCGTTGTAAATTTTTAATTCAGTAGCGAAATATTAGTCCCATTATGTCGCTCTACAAAAGGGCCTCCTTCATTTCCCATGGCTGCCATGTTCGGTATCGGTTTTCCACAGAGCGTCACGTCATCACCCCCCCTCCCCCTCCCCTTAAAAAAATTGGTCTATGAAAAAGTTGGGGTCTTATCGATTGGTAATCCTTTATGAATTCAGCTTCAGGTCCTTAGCATAATTGGACCTAGTGGTCAACGTCTTGGTCACCATCGACCGTTCAAGATGGCGGATATGGGACGTGTATATCAAAGGCAAATTCCATTCCGGAAGTACAGGAAAATGGCCTTAATACGAGTCTTTAGCATAGCACTTCCAAGATGGCCGCATCTATTTTTGCTAGGGATTACAGCGTAAGTTAGTCGTCCTAGGCTTAAAATGGTCCATACATGGTTCAGTGGTTAAATTATGGCCCATACAAGCAAGTTTAGGTCCATATATGGACACAAGTTCGATTTGGAATGCAGACTTTTGCAGTTGGTGCCTATTCGTATTTCAGTACATTCACAGAAACGGGGAGTTTGTATTTGAGCACGTTCATTTTGGGGCGCTTTTAGGCCTAGGGCCCCTTGAATCTACTGGGACACGTTCTCGCCACGTTTTTACCACCATTGTTGCATTTATGAGCCGTCACATGTATGCGTAATGAGATGACAATCGCAGACAGCTTCATTATCCCAAATGTCCCCTTTTGACAAAAGGGAGTGGGGGTGGATGCTTTGGGCCCTCCCCTCCCCCGTTTTAGGCCTCGCATGATGGAAGAAACACAACAATGGGGGGGTCTCTGATTTTTGTTACCAAAAATGAAAGGCGCATAAAGGACCCTCCGTGACAGAAATCATTTATGCAGGCAGCCCTTATGGGACACCTGCCCCACACGCGACGCACGAGGCACAATAGGGCAGCCACCCCCTAGCACCACCCTCTTGACTTGACCGAATGCATCCAAACATTGAAAGGGGTGAACTCTAAATGAGCCACTGTTGACCACTGTTCAATTCGAGTGCCCTCTCACTGGACACTGGTCATCGTTTGCTAAAACCCTTATATGGGCCAGATATAGAATGGCTATTGTGATGTCGATTGGGTTTTGGGCATCTAAAATGTTTGTGTTACTGTGTAAGCATGTTTGCGAGAGCGTCATTGTTGAAAAATAATCAGCACTGATGGACTGCTTTAGGATAGCACACGAGCTAACTTAAAATGTGCGTAGCGCCACCTATGGTCCATGCGAGAGTTAGGCGCAAGCCGTTTTTTACGCGGCCCGTAAATCCATTCCGAAATTACAAGTTTATTGAAAACGAAATTTCAACTGTTAAGCTTGCTATAGAAGACTACCGTGCCTGAAATAAATTCCAGAAATATGATTTCGTGGAATTTCGGCGTGTGTATCGACATCCGAAATTTGTTGCCTCGCGTGTGTGGCAAAAATTTAAATTGGTTCTTCAAAAAAAATTTCCTTAAATTTCTGGAATTTATTTCCAGGCAAGAAATTGTCTCGTGTGAGGCCGGCTTTACACAGCTCATGTGCACCAGGCTTAACTTTCCCTTTGCGAGAAGAGAAATCGCGCATGTGCAATAGTAGGTTTCTGCTAGTTTTAACCGCCGTTCCTGCGTTGCGAATCGGGCAATATGGAAAAGAAAGAGTATCTGATAGTATGTTCTCTCCAGCGCCTCCTATATGGCCAAATATCAAAACCACATCACATCGCGGCTGTACACCAGCGATTGACCCCAGCTAGTGGACAGTGTGCTTCATAGATGGCGCTACGAGTGATTAGCAAACATGTTAACATAGTCTATCTCTGTTTAAGCCGAGTACGGCCGAAGTGCGGAGTGAGGGGATGGCCGCGGATAATATCGCCAATAAATGTTTATGTATATATATCGCACGGGGAGGAAGGTTGATATCTGACAATAAAAGCCTCAGTAGGAATTTATATATACTCGGCAGGAACTTTGACCTCTCCCTCGCTTCCCTCGGGACTGAGGTAAAAGTTCTTGACAAGTGTAAATTCCTACTGAGGTTTATATTTTCAGATATATACCGACCCCCGTGCGATATGAGATATATATACCCGGAGATTTTTTTCCTCTTGCTTCGTTTCATTTTGGTTGACCATTGGGTATGTTTAAGGAACTTTGGTTGCCCAGGGTATGTCTCAGGTCTTTTGGTTGACACCGGGTTTTTCTCACAAATAAAAACCTCAGAAAACAATAGAAAAAAATTCTCCGGGTATATATATAATATGTATATATGACAACCAACCTTGCCCTGCGCCAGCGCCACCCGGTAGCCGCCGTTGTAAGTCAAAGGGAAGACCAGTGACCATGGGATCTCCTTTTCGTCGGAGATGTTCGAGTTCTCTGAGGTGATCGGAAAAACGTGTTTCAAGAAAAGGTTTCTGCCCGAGTGCTATAGCCCGAAATTGTTGCTGTTGTCCTAAATAGAACAACAAACGTGGAAAGTTAGCAAAAGACATTCGGTGCGAAAGGGGCAGAAGAAAAACAAAAAACAAAATGGCTGACCGAAGGTCTAGTGCTTTAAATTTTAATTTATGTAAAATTACGTCTAAAATTTCGACAATTCGCTTTATCACTAGGAATTGTTTTTTATTGTCTTTTGAAACTTGAAATATATTTGAGAAACCAAATGGATGTTTTGTGTAAATATCATTTTTTTAGTAAATGATATGATTTATTTATATTTAAAGAGTAGTGTCTTAATTACTAGATATTGAGTTAGTATCACAGAGAGACAAATTACTTTTCCAACCCAAAGTATTCTTTAATGCACAACATTTCTGCTGTAAAACCTTCATCAGGTGTGTTATTCTCAGAATTATCTTAAGAAAGGTAATTTTATCCCGGAAAATAAATTAACTAAAGAGGTTCAACAAAATTTGAAGCCTTTACAAAATTTTGAATTATACCCTAATTTTAGTGAGCAGTGTAAATAGTGTACATGTGTATGTAATCCCGATGTAGAGAACAGTGTGACAAAGCGAATTTTACAAATGCACTAGGGCAAATTTTAATGAAAATTTCATGATATTTTTAGATAGCAACCTTTTTTGTTAATTGTTTTCATATTTTTTGCAGCCGTTGAATTTTCAATCTTAAATCCCAACAAGAAACGTGCAATTACGAAGCATAGGTCCAGCAAGAAAAAAAACTCAAGTTACTGGAACTTATCCAGAATACAAAAAAAAGCAGCCAGGAAGGCAAAAAAAGTCAATGCAATCTTCCTTAATTGTGGTTAACTTAATTGAAACTCAATAACGACAAGTGTGGAAGATTTACAAATAATTCCCGAGACGCCTCTCCAGAAAATTAAATTAAGGAGCCGGCTTTGTGTATCAAAATAGATCTTCGGGCATTCCTACGGGAATCTCGGTTTGAAATAAATTTACATTAGTGGAAAAAAATTCAAATAATGCTACTTTGTTATTGAGAGAATAAAATATTTATACGAGGGCGGGGATCGGAAATCTTTTTATATGAATTTTGTTTCGTTTATTGCTGGACTTCTGCTATTAGCTAGCGAAAGAGAGTGCATTAGTACAAGCTTTAACTTGGAAAAAAAAGAAAGGATGAAGATAGAAGAAGTAAAAATATAATAATGCTGGAAGAAGTTAGTTGGGAAAGGCTGGTTGAGGATTGTTTGTTTTTTGGCAAAATCATCTAGGTGTTGCCAAGGCAGGGTCATTGTCTTTTACAAAAGTAAAAAAGTGAGCCAGAAATGACTTCTCTTATACTACTCTCCCATCCTGATCAATGGGCCTTTACTTGTGCAATGGTGGTTAAAAGCTTGGTTATTATGATGGCCTTGATAATTGCTGATAACTAGGTCATGACATCCCCAGCTGGGTTGGTCCATTTTAGAGAGGAGAAACCTGAAGAAGGGTGAAGAGGTCCCAAAATTAAATAGGGGTGCCAGTTTCTTTATTGTACCTCTGTGATTTTGTACTGTTTTGTAAAATTCGACCAACTAACTGGCTGCTCAGAAACCTATGAAATCACGTGGCCCAAAATTGGTTCTCAAGTTTATTTAAAACCAGCCACCTACAAAGGACCGTCCATTCAGAATGTGTCATTTAGGACCACGTACTATGTCGTTTGCCAGTTTCGTCAGAGAATCGATAGTGCCCATAGAAAAAAAAGTAAGAAGTGCGGGTGAGACAGCGGATTAGGTGCATGTTGATCCTCGTGACTTTTTGGTTCTAGACAATGGTAGTGCCACGACAGTGATGCCGATGCCAAACTTTTTCTATGGAGTACCACTGCGATGGTGGCATTTGATATCGTAATGTTGGTGTTGTGACATTAGTGTCATGCAATGAAGCATATTTTAAGAATGTAGAAGCAGTGCCGGATTAAGCCCTGTAGAGACCCCGCTCGCAAGCCCCGTTCCTAACCAACAATTTTATTAAACAAACAGAAAAATTGCTTTTAAAGAAACTACATACATTATGTGCTTATCGGGTTCCGACTTCGGGAATGTCAGGCATCGGGCCTTATTCCTTGTCGCAGCTGCGGGGCCACCTACTCTGCCTATTTAGTAATCCGGCACTGTGTAGAAGATGGTTCTTTTTTAACATACTGTTGAACGTACTCCAATGGACCTTATTTCAAGATTCTTGTCGCCGCTCCAAAAATATGGAAAAGATCTCTCGGTTGAGTGTGGGGAAATGTCCTTGTGAGCAACTATCCTAAAACCATTTTTCAACGATTTCTCATAATGGGAACACTTTATATGGGATGAAGTGATTGGGGAAGAGGTGAGGGGGAGGTTACTGGTGCTATAATTGAAATGCATTTTGGAGAAGGAAGTATTAAACTCCTCACACTCAATCCCATTGATTTCTGTGAAGCCCAATCTGAAAATTATAAAAGCATTTCTTGCCTATAAAAGGTTTAATTGGAAAAATTCGATTGCCATTTTATGATCACACGCTATTACTGGGGGTAATTTTCACTCCGTCAACTCGTGTTATTATCATGTTTGCATTAAACCTCTCTGGTGTGTGTTTATCACCCCCCCTCCCTCCTCAAAACCTCATTCTTATATCCCAATTGTTTTCTCTCTACTTCTCCTACTATACACCCATTGCCAATTACTGCTTTATTACGCATTTCCTTCTAGTAATACCCCCTGTTTTGTTGCGGTAGCCCGCACAGGATGAAATGGTGAGAAAACAAATCTCTTTTTACCTCTTGTCCAATATCTATTTTTTTTTAAAGGTAGTACCCAAATTTTCAAAATCTAAGTCTCCCCCTCCCCCCCCCCCCCTCACATCAAATAGGAAAAACAATTTCACCCCTTGAACTTGCCTTTCCTTCCCAAACCAGCAATCAATTTTAGTTGAAACCCAATTCAACCCACCCCCTTCCTCCTTATAACTTCAACTTTTTTTTTTTATTTTCATAAATACAACGAGTGTACACGCGAAACGATTCAATCCACTATTAACTCGTTGTGAAGAGGTGGATATATGAGAATGGGCCAAAATCTGAGCAATATTGCAGGCGAAAATTACAGGGTTTATAAAAGTAGTTGTCGACATCCTTCCGGTGGTGATATGGGCGTTTACACTTTTTCCAAACTGACACAGCGTGAACACCTCTCACTATCTCTCTCTACAACGTACAAATCAAGGTTTAAGCAAATCGATGCGTTTAAATCTCAACGGTGCAGATTTATTAGTCTTCATTTACGAATTATTACCCTTGTCTAGTCGGAAATCAACGTGTAATTCGTGGGAATTTAAACCGATTAACAGGGGAAAAAAATGTACAGTATGTACGGTAAAACCTGCTAAAGGTGACTACCCCAAAAATGGTAGGTGAATTGTGAATTGTGTAGTGAAGGTGACATTAGATTTGCAACTCTACAATAGAGGGATTGAGCAAGCCTCCCTTAATGCCCCGTTAACTGATTTACCTTAACGAGAACGCATTGGAAAAACATACAGTGCTGTCAATGTGGT